>JAATLQ010030109.1:33433-64462 GCA_013421005.1 Heliconius erato x Heliconius himera | reverse complement strand
GATGGTTATCTATACCGTTGTTATACACTTAATAAATTGTGGTTTTAGTTTTCTGGGATTTTATTTGATATTGCTCGCAAAACTTATCATATTTAATGTAGAAAGGACTTTAGTTATTTCATATAGTATCTATGTACGCGCGCAAGGAAAACGAGTAAAAATATTTTTCCCGGGTAAATCAGTAAAATCGATCACTGAAAGTCCAATAAAAATTAGTTCAGTTATTCTGGATATTAGCTTGGGGAAATAGAAAGACAGAAAGAGATAAAATTATTATTAATGTAGCTGGTTTTGTTTAGTTTTTTTATTAATATTTTACTATGGTTACGTTTACTTATATTTTTTTTATTTAAATTAGTTACATATTTTCACAAACAATTTCCTAAATATATCTATAAGCATTCGTAAAGTTTAAGCGGGCGAAGCCGCGTCCGGGTCCGCTAGTATATATATATATATATATATATCTTAGCTATGATGTAGTAATATAAATAAATAGAAAAATATATAATAATATACATGGCAATAAACATAATTAGCATAGTTAATTAAGAATAATACGATCAACATATCTTTATTCCTAACTGAGTTACCGCTGAAATTCTAGAAGATTTTGTTACTCACGATCACAACGATAAACGCTTCTAACCACTAGACACATCAAGAGCCGAAGCAATGTTCAAAAACAATTGTTAGCAAATTCGTGTAAAAGAGGTTAGATGTAGGTGGAAAAGACTATAAAAGCAATGGAATCGTAAGATGCGGCGAGGCCAGCCTGTCTCACGGTACGTCCAGGCCTCGGCTCGATGGAACCCAACAGTCTAACACCTTCCTGATTAGCGTACGCAGGGTATTCCCCTGCGATCACTACCCCTTTCACGAGCGTCCATCAAAGCCCGTAACGGTGACGCTGTAAAAACCATCCCGGGTCAACAGCACTTTTGTTCTTTCGAAAAAAAAGCCAAGAAAAAAAAGACAACGGCCCTTATTGGAAGAAAATTCATGTGAAATATTGTTATTAGGTGATACATATCACTTATTGCAATTACGTTGAATCTCTTTCCGAATAATTTAGAAAATATAGACGATATTTGTTTTTATATTGTTTTTAAAAAAGCGTTAACCATTTCCGATTTCTAACAATTTTATATAAATAAAAGGTATTCGGGGAATCAGTTACAAGTCACATGTTACTTACATTTTTTTTTGCTTACATTATTGGACAAATAATAGTGTTAGTTTCCCCAATATATAATATTTCTAAACTAAAAAGTTTTGTCTTCGATTCTTACTCGGAGGAATGACATATTATATTTTCATTTTCTCGCTCTGGCAACAAGGAAAAATGGGCGTTGAGTTCCGTCTAAACACGCAACGTATCAAGAATTCGGTGGCAAATAGGGAACAGACTGTCTTAATGGGAAACAGAGTGTCTTAACACTAGAGTCCCAGGTTCCCTATGTCTACCCTGCTATAAAAAAATAAGTAGAGTATGAATGGATTGCTTTAGTCAGACAACAGTCTCTTTGCCTATGTAATTAAATGCAAATGTGTATGTAAGCATATGTAAAATAACATATTTTTTGACTATATATAAATTAATTTATGTTTCGTTAGCTTCACGTTTATAGCGAGGTAGGCAGAGGGACCCGGGTACTCAAGTGTACACTCCGTTCCCTTTCCGCCCAATTCTGGTGGTGTTGTGTGTTGAGTGGCGGAACTCAACACCGCGCTTTGCCTGGTTACCAGAGTGAAGAAATGAAAATATTAAATATTTCTTTTCCTCGAGTGGTAATCGAACCTGAAACCGTCGCCTTTGCAGTCTCAAGTCGTTGCCAATTTTAGAACTATTATATATTGGGGAAACTAATGCTATATTTTGTGCAATCAAAATATTCATAAATTAATTTGGTACTCAACACATCATTCCTCAGTGTCTTAATAATAGGTTTCCTCCGTCTAACCTGCTGTGTTCGTGAAGCTAAAAAAAAATTTTTACTATGGTAATTATAACACCATGAATTATGGAAAAATATAGGACAAGGCTAACATTTAGATTCGTCTATATGTATTTCTTAATTTTATGGTGATACTAGCGACAAGCTCGCGACGTCGCCCGCTTAAATTTGTGAATTATTTGTTTGTTTAAGTAACGAGTAACGTTATTTGTTTAATTACGTTCCTGTTTCAATAAATAATGTATAAAGATTTCTAAAGTGAAAATTATTAAAATCATAGGGTGGCATTTTCGATTTTCATTAGAAAAAATATTATTGGGGGCATTTAACAAAGTAATAGAACCAGAAAGAATGATATTTAAAAATGTTGTCTGTTTGTTGGTTTTTCTGTTTGTCAACGTTTATCTCAGGAACAGCTTAACCGATTTAAGGAGCGAAGACGCGAGCGCGGTGCGGGAGCGGTAAAATCGGTTTAATTGTTTTTATTTACTTTTTATTGTAACATTCGCCAATATATGAGTGGTGTAATGTATGAGTGGTGTAATGATTAAATAACTGAGCTTGATAACTTTATTTATTTATATCCTCATAGAGAAATGGTAGCTTTTTTAGGCACTCTTAATTTTTTAAGAAAATAAATTTGATAAATCATTTATTTATTTTAAGATAAAAATTAAAATAACATATAAAATCTTATATATTATAATAACATATAATATACTTATTGAGAAAACGTATAAAAATTTTAACATAGCGGGACTCGAACCCGCGCCTCCAGGGCCTATTCAATTCAAATAAAGAAACAAAAAATCTAATCGATTGTCTTCATAATTTTAGTGATATCGATGCAACTCCCCCCCCACCCTCGCAGAGTCACTCGCTACGGTGCTCGAGGCCACACACTGCATTTTTTGTTATTACATGGTGTCTTAAATTTGTTATATCTTTTGAATGGAATGTCCGATTTTATTAATTTAAAAAGTACTTTACAAGTATTGAAATGCAGAGGTATGAATAACATGGTGTGATTATTGTCGGCACTTTTGTCAGCTTATAAAATATAAAAAAGTAGTTAGAATACACGACGATAGAATTTTTAAGATCAATTTCTTCACACATTGGGTTACATTATTGTATTTTTATTAGGGATCTCTATTTTTCTGAAAATGTAATGTAGCCTATGTTGGTCAGTGAAGATGTAGCTTTCTAATAGTAGAAGAATTTTTGAAATCGGTGCGGTAGTTTTTGTTTGAAAACAATACAAACATACGTACAAAAATACAAATCTTTCATCTTTATAATATTAGTATAGATTAATGTTTACAATTTAACAAACGACGTCCAATATTAATAAATACATAATAAAAATCAATTAACAAATTTTCATATTAATGGTTTGTATATTTATTATGTAGGTTCTGCTCGTGCTTTGGAACGTGACATGTTACATAAGTGTGAATAAAATTTTAATTTTACGACTTTAGATTGACGTATACATATTATGTTAAAAAATGTAAAGGTTGTGGGTTAGATTCTCGCGAATTAAATTTTCATTTCCTCGCTCTAGTAACAAGACAAAGGGCGGCGTTGAGTTCTGCTCCTACCAAAAAATGTAGCGGAAAATAGGATATAGAGTCTCTTAATACTAGTTTTTCTCTACCTAGCCCGCTATATACAAGATCCAGCGTGACGAAGAAAAAAAATGGATTTTGTCATTAAGCATTATCGTTTTTTTTCAAAGTATTGAAAAATAAAACGATTGATTCACCAGCTGGACACAAATCAGGAAATAACCAAAAAATCTTTCTTTTCAGGTTCCCTAGGGAACTTTCTAATGGGTTCCCTCTACGTGTGGCCATCATACACGCTCCAGCTCTACACTGACAGAAACACAACACTAATATCGTCCCCCATGAACGATATGGAAAGTTCCTTAGTAGGTAGCTTACCGCCGCTAGGAGCAATGGTTGGAAGTGCCATCGTGGGTTGGATTATCAGTGTTTATGGAAGACAGAAAGGCGCTCTCATTATTGCTATACCGATGGTGGTAAGTTTTTTTTAGCTTCACGCTCTATCCCGCATATAGTAGGGTTGGCACGTAGTGTTAAGACATTCTGTTCTCCACTTTATGCTCAATTTTTTAAATGAAAATATGTCACTCCTCCGAGTTGAAATCAAACAAACCTATAACCGTCGCGTTTATAGTCAGACACTGCAAAACAGGCAGGGAAAGCTCATTTTGTTATATCTCCATATAGTCTTATTAGAATATTTGGATGATTTGTCTTTGTAAACATCAGGAAGAAATCAGAAGCATTAAGATAATCATTATTTTTTTTAAAGCTATTTAAAGAGATTTTGTTTAGTGAAACGCTATAATCTCAGAAACTACTGTTTCTAATTGTAAAATACTTATAACGCTTTAATCGTTTTGATATTACCGACTTTACCTATTGACAAAGATACAAGATAAAGGTACTTAGGATTTGTCATACACAATTTTTAGTCAATCCCATTCGATCAAGAGGACGAATACGCAAGTAAAAGCTAGTATAAAATAAATTGAACCTATTGCTAACGTCATGTATATTTGATTCATTACAGATATCATGGTTGATGATAGATCTGACTACATCATCCATAGTGATACTAATAGCGAGGTTCCTTGGTGGGGTGTCGGGAGGCGCGTTCATGGTACACTCTCCAATATATATATCGGAAGTAGCTGAGGAATCGATTAGAGGCACTTTAGCTTCAGGTAAGCATTTTTTGTCCAAGTTCCCACTGAACAGTTGTATTCCAACTCGGGGGATGAAATATTTTCTTTTTACTCGCTCTGGTCCGAAGACAGAGCGTAGCGTTGTGATTCGCCACTCAAAATGCAATGTCTTGAAAATTGGGCGGTGTGTGGGTAACGAATTGTCAGTAAGTTCCCTCTGCCTACCCGATATATGCGCGGTACAGCATGAAGTGAAGTACCATCTAAAAGCTTATAAAATATTAGCCAAAATATCATCGTCAAAATGTTACAATTTTTGTGTCAATAGGGAGTTATTCGAAAAAATGCACGTTGTAACGATAGGTTAATTTCTCTCTCTTTGATGACGCTTTTTATATGCAAACAAACTTGCCACCAAATTCTCGAGGCATTGCGTGTTGAGTAGTGGAACTCAACAGTGTGAAGAAATGAGAATATTAATAAATAATAATTCTTTTCTTTGAGTGAGAATTGAACCCACCACCGTCAGACTCACGCTTGTACCACTGCGCCACGACGGCCGGACTTATAATTGTATTTTATGTGTTATTAATATTAAATTTTCTTTCTTCCATCTAGCACCACTCTCATGCTACTGCATAGGTGTCTTAGTTTCCTACATCCTAGGTTGGTTCTTGACCTACCGTTACGTGATTTGGATCAACCTGGTCTGCTGTATCGGTTTCATGGCCATCATGTTGACAGTTAGAGAGAGTCCAATTTTCTTGATGAGGCAAAATAGAGAAGAGGTGAGATTTTTTCAATAGAAATTGTGTGTTAGTGTGTATATAATGATTATTCGTCTTGTAAAAGTACCTAAGAGTATTTTATTTCTCCTATATTTTTTTAGCTTCACGCTGTCTCCTGCATATAGCAGACAGAGTGAACCTAGTGTTAAGATACTTCGTTCGTCGCGAATTATAACCCATTTTATTGTTTACCCAGTTTTTATTGGGAATAATTGATATCTAAAAAACCCTACACAAAATGCTCTAAAAGTAAACAAACAAAAAGAAAAGAGCTGAGAATCTTCAAACAGCCAAACCTTTTTCTCGAAACATGACTAACGACCTTCTCGATTAAATCAGCTTCCAAACAAAATAAACTAAATCAATATCGGTTCATCTGTTTGGGAGCTACGATGCCACATACAGACATACTGACATACAGATACACAGATACACAGACACGTCAAACTTTTAACACTCCTCTGTTTTAGTATTAAAAATAAATGATAATGCTTTCTAAATTCTTTATAGGAAGCTCGTCAAGCCATTGCCCATTACAGAGGAGCTTCGGTCACATCAAAAATAGTTTTAGAAGAATTCTCAAGACTGAAACAACAGACCACTCCAGCTGTAGAACTTATATCTGTGGATACAGGTATCTAAATATTATTTACTCTATTTCTAATTCAACAAAAAAAAGTAGTAAAAAATATTTTTGTATTGGATGGTCCATTTATTGAGGAAAGATACGTTAGTCGTTGTAGTTCAGTTCCTTAACTAAGGCTTTACCAAATTAATTAATAATAATAACATAATAATATTTATTTATTTTAAAAATTTTCGTGCATAACAAAAACAATTTAAGTCGATAATAACTACAGTAGTATGAAACTGTGTCGCAGTTATTAACGCTCGAATCACAAGCGTCGTTTCAAAAGTTATATCAATTTTAAAAAAAATTAAACTTAATTACGTATAATAATACAAAACAAATAATTATACATATTTGGAATGTGTGTGACATGTATATGTGCGAATATGTGTGTATGTATGTATGCATGTGAGTATGCTTGCTTAAGTATGCTTAAAGATATATACAAATAACCTCATTTAGGTAGCTAGGAGGTCTTTTTACATTGGTGAGAGGTTAGAGGATATATGTTCATTTTATTATTGATAGCATTGTACAATATGGGACTGAGATAATAATGTTGTCGATGTGAAGAGGCTTTATGCCGTTATTCTATTTGACAAATTTTATGAAATCTACGTTTATCGAGTATATACTGAGCATCAAAGGAGGTAGCTCGATGCTTTCGTAAAACAGAGCAAAGAACAAACAATTGCCGAACTGTTACCACCTTACATGATTGATATAAATCTTCTGTTGGGAAACGAACAGGTTTGGATAGCATGACCTTAAGTCCAAAGATGTATTATCTTTGGACTCTTTCGAGTGAAAGCAGAGTTGTTTTATTAGCTCCGCCCCATGCTGGTATACAATAAGTTAGTAATGATGCAATCATTACAAGGGCGTAATAAATAATTTTTAGTACTTCTAAGCTGGAGTTAGATCTTAGTTGCTTAAAAATGAACGTTAACTTTCGTATACGAGAAACTAGAGCTTGTATATGGTTCTTCCAAGAAAGACTTTCATCGATAAGGACGCCAAGATACTTTATAGAGCAAGACACTGGCTTTATATAATTCATAGGGACATTTACGAGCAGTAATGGAGGACGATTCAGAGAGTATGGAACGCTTATAACCAAATGTTATAAACCGAGTTTTATCTAAATTTAATGTTAGCATATTACATGATAACCAGCTAATAACAATGGATAAAGCTTTTTCACTACACTTAAGTGTCTCAGTCCAACTACTACCATTAATAAGCAAGGCGGTGTCATCAGCGTATGTAATAATTTTGCAGTTGGGTATTTCTAAATTAGAGAGCTCATTAATATATATTAAAAAGAGAGTGGGTCCCAGTACACTACCCAGCGGTACTCCATATGAGAGATTTGCTTCGTCGCTGATGTTTCCATTTATAACAACGGATTGTGTTCTGTCAGTCAGATAGCTCTTAAAAAGATCTAAGGCGATACCTCTGACACCGACACCTTCCAATTTCTCGAACAGAAGAAGTAGAGACACCGTATCGAAGGCTTTTAAAAGATCCAAGAAAATGCCAAGAGCCCTCTTTTTACTGTCGACATTTACCAAACTCATGACTGCATCTTCTGTAGATTTGCCAGCTCTAAAGCTATATTGGTTAGAGGCAAGCAAATCATATGTATCTGAATAAGAGACTAGTCTTTTATTCATAAGTTTTTCAAGAATTTTGGAAAGTTAACTGTAATTATTTAGACTATCTTTACTACCCTTTTTGTAGATTGGGTGAACAACAGCTTTTTTTAAAACTCTAGGGAATTTTCCCTGGGAAAGGCACAGATTACAAACCCAAGTTATTGAAGGAGTAAGAATATCTACAGTAGCTTTAAGGATAGAAGATGCTATTCTATCCCACCCAACTGCACAATGGTTTTTGAGACCATTGATAATAGATTTTATTGCAGAATCATTAGTGCTATAAATAAACATCGAGCTCGGCGCTCTCTGGGATATCATGAAGAGCAGAAATTACTCTGAAATATCATTAAAACGAACACCGGAAGCCTTGCTTGAAGCTTTTGCCTATACTCACAAAATAATTATTTACTTTATTTACTTATTAGGGATTATCCATGGTTTTATAATTCGCTTCCACATGAAGATAGCTTACTAATAGTAGTAGCGTACTAATAACAGCTGCTTCATCTACGTATGTGACGCAATGTGCTGTCATTTCTGTACTTAATGTTTTGTCAGAATGGTCAGTAAATGCAGCATCCAATACATACGTTGCTGAATTTTTATGACTTCAGAAGATTATATGATCTAGATAGACAGTTCTCATTTCTAGTGGGAAAAGAGTGAGTTGGTATGAGACCATGTGTTGCACAAAAGTTTAAGTATTCTTCCGTACGTGAGTCAGATGTTGGGCTACTTATATTAATATTCATATCCTATAATAACTAATATTTAAAATTTGGTTAATAAAGTCAAAACGTCGTCCAAGATATTTAAAAAAGTATTCATGCACTTATACGAAGGAGAACGATATAGAGCAAGTATAACAAATGTTGAAGAAAGTACAATTTGAAGGCAATTTGCCTCCGTAATATTAGGTTCAGTAACTTCGCTACATAAAGTATTTCCAATATATACAACAACATCGTCATTTTGATTAGTATGACCTGTCATAAAGGAATTAAAGCCTGGCAGTGCTGGTAAGACGGAAGCTTTACTCAATCAACATTCAGAAAGTACCGAAATATCAACTTGGAAACTTATTCTTTTTAGCAAAAGCAAGAGTGAGTCAAAGTTACAGCTTATGCTACATATATTAACGTGAAAGATCTTTATTCCACTTGTATTATATATTATAAAAATTGGTCACATTGCTCAGGGGAACAAAGCTGAGAATGAAGTGTTAAAATTTCCTCAACATCTTCAATCATATTTTTGACCCCCATTATTTAATTGGGCATAAGCACAGGTATAATATAACACATCCTACAATTTCTGACCGTATTTCTGTTGTTATTCTTTATGTTAGTAGAAGTAATGAACAATAGTCTAATATTTACTGATAAATCAATACAATTCAAAGACCTTGAAATTGTTGTCGAGATTGTAAATTAACGAAATATGTGTATGTCGTGTATTTTTAATAACATAGTTATGTAAATTGTTTCCTGTTCCTTAATCTACAATGTCACTTTCCGTTGGATTTAATTTTTTTCTATATTGGTAAAGTAATTTTAATTGTAATACAGTCTAAATAGAAAGTATAGTGAACTAATGATATCTCTACTCTTTCCTTTCCGCAATTTTTTGTGAGCATTGCGTATTCTGTCTTGGATCTTGTTTCTGCAGAAGCTGATAAATAAGCTTTTCTAAAGAAACTTTTTTAAGAATTTACTTTACCACGATGACGTAAGAATAAATATGAATATTCATCAATTACACTTTTTTTTATTTTTAGATGGGAAATTAGAAAAAGAAGAAGAAGCTGAGAAACAAAAACTTCAGTCTGACAACGAAGAAATGGAGCCACCGAAGACAATGTCATCGTTTAAAATGTTATGTAAGTTATATCTCAAAAATTACTCGAAATAATTAAACATTGGGTTACGTAGACCATAAGAATAAATAAAGTATGATTTGAAAATGAAAAATGAAAAAAAAAAGAGATATTGTAAAAGAAAAATGTTTAGTAACGCGTGCACGGTAAACGCAGTTTTTCTCGAGTACATTCCGATCCCATTTCTAAATCTTCTTAATCTTGAAATTTCGCTGTTTTCTATTATCTCGTTTTTATATATATTTTATATACTATCTCGTTTTTATATACGAATAATAATTTTACAAACAACATCAAACAACAAAACATTGAAAACAAAAGATTCAGCCAAAGCAATATAAAAATTGTATAACTGTTTTTAATAATAATCAAGTTTGTCGAACAAAAATAATTCAAATTGTTATAACAAAGACTAACGGTTAAGGGGAGCTTGTCAGAATCCAAAAGTACATTTAAAGCAGTTAAACCATTTCTGACATTAGCGCAAACAAAAGAACAGACAAACAGACAAAAAATAATAATATTGTTTTGTGTTTTATTATACTGATAAAATGTTCCAATAATATTTTTCTAATATAACTTCCAAGTATAGACACCGATCAGTTACTATTTTATTATAAGATTGCGTAATTACAAATTTTACTATTTACCCTTGTCAGCGCCTTATCGTTTTATTGAATTGAAAATCGTTTTTTCTATTCGACGATAGATGGCGCTATATTCTGATAAAAATTGGAGTTATATTAATTTTTATACCGACAGCCAATTTCTATTATTTAGTAATAAATTTTATTAATTATCTTACATAATAAAATAATGAGGCCGTCGTGGCGCAGTGACAAAGGTGTGTGACTGTAGACGCGTCTGTTGTGTATTCGAATCCCACTCGGGGGAACGAATTATTATTTATTAATATTTTTTTTTCTTCGCTTTGGTGACAAGGCAAAGCGTGGTGTTAATTAAGTTCAGCCACTCAACACGCAACGCCTCGATAATTCAGCGGAAAGTGATAAGAAAAAAAAAGAGTTATGCATTCAATCGGTATTTTGCAATTCTATTCCTTTTATAGTTCCATCATTTGTATTCCATCAGCGTTGGTTACACTATATTTAAAGGTTACTAGAATCAGTCAATAGATGGCGCTTTTTAAAATATTAAATTTATTATTTTATACCTATGTCTAATTATAATATAATTTTTTTCTTAGTCTTTTCTCCATCATCACGACGTGCCTTTATTGTGGTTGGAACAACATTATCTTTACAAGTAAGTTTAATTAACATAATTTTAACATAAAACTTATTTATGTTATCATTAATATATATTATGTTATATGATTTATAATCCATTTACTCAAAATTTAATAACTACCTGATTTTATATTATTTCATTCAACAATTATTGTGAAGATGTAGTTATAAATTACTATTTTTTAGCTTCACGCTGTACCAAGCAGGTTAGAAAGAGGGAAACTGGGAACATAGTACAAAGACACTCCGTTCCCGTTAAGACACTTTCCGCCAAATTCTGGAGGAATTGCGTGTTGAGTGGCGGAACTTAACGCCGCACTTTGTCTAGTTACTATAGTGAGGAAATAAAAATATTTAATATTTCACTCCCTAGAGTGAAAAACGAACCCACAATCGCATTTACAGTCGCTCGCTTGTGCCACTGCCCAACCACTGGCTTCATTAAATTAAAATCACTATTAATAAAAAATTAAAATTACTATGAAGTATTTACAATTAAAATAAAAAAATATAAAAAAAATAAAAAACAAAAATAGAATTTAGCAGAGCGTAGTTTCGATCTACGGACCTCTGGGTTATGGGCCCAGCACGCTTCCACTGCGCCACTCTGCTATATATTCAATGTTTGAAATTATTATATACTTATATGTATAGACTGCGTGAGGCTACCGTGACGCATCGGCACAGCGTCTTAAACGCGACGGTTGTGGGTTCGACTCCTGTTCGACTCGGGGGAATGAATTATTTATACTTCCCCCTCTGGTGACAAGATAAAATGTAATAATAAACAGGCAATATCTCAAAAAACTCAACAGGCAATATCTCAAAAAATTTGGCGGTGCGTGTGGAGAGAAGTGTGTTAACACTATTCTCTGTCTGCCTACCCTGCTATATGCGGCATACAGCATGAAATTTAACAAAATATTCAATTATCAACAGGTCATGATGGGAATGGTGGCAGTACAAGTATATGCTAAAGATATCTTCGCGAAAGCAGCTCCGAGCCTATCTTCACACTTTTGTTCTGTGATGTTCGCTCTTGTTCTTCTATTCGGATGCCTTCTAAGTGCTATATTCACCGATAGATTTGGTAGAAAAGTGAGTTTTTTGTTTTTTTATTTTTATTTTCAGATATTTTGAGTAGGCAGAGAGAACTTAGTGTTTAATCACTACGTTTTTTTATGTTCGTCAATTTTAATAGACCACTTGCTTAAAGGACTTGATAAGAAAATATATATTACAAAAACACTAAAAAGTATTTCTTTATACATATGCCACAGACTGTTAAATATCTAAATTAAATTCGCCATTATACAATCAATTATTATCATTATTAAGATGATATTTGAAGTCAATATTTAAAGCTAAAAAGTTTGTTGGTTTGAAAGCTTTAATTTCAGAATCTATTGCTTCAAATTGAGCAATTTTTTTTGTTGGATCGTTTATTTATTGAGGGAGGCTAGGGAATTTACAGCACCACGTAATGGTTTCGATGTTACCCACTAGACTTTTTACCACAGGTAAAATTGACTCCAGAATTTAGTACACACAACTCTGAGCTATTTCTATTATTACGCCAGCCAGTCGTGGCGCAGAGGCACAATCGTAATATTGTAAACGTGACAGCCTGTGGGTTCGATTCCCACTCGAGAAAATAAAATATTTAATATTTTCATTTCCTCGTTTCGAGGCAAAGTGCGGCGTTGACATTGGGTTCCGAGGTTCCCTCTGCCTATACTGTTGTGTGCGGGATAGAGCGTGAAGCTAATTCATAAATATATATTCTTGAGATTAGCACGTTCAACCGAATGGACTCTTCAGCTTTATAATATTACGATATATATATTAATTTTCTTTTTTTCCAGATTCTTTTAATATCATCGTCAATAGCAGTAGGCTTCTGTCTAATAGGAATGGGAGTTCTAATGCAAACGAACTTACTACCACCGTGGGTGACCGCTGTGCTCATATTGTTATACTGTTTTACATTTATGTTTGGCGCAGGAAGTGTACCTTACGTTTTGATTGCTGAGGCCTTTGTGTCTGAGGTAAGATCGTTTTTTTTTGTAGAATCTAGTATTGAGACATATATAGCACAGACACATGTTTTTTGATGTACATACCTAATTATCTATTAATATCAATATTAGGAATGATATTAGCAAAGTTATGTAAATATTGTGTAAAATTATGCAAGTATATCTAAATTCCGATATTTCAAATATTAGAAAAACATATAAAAAATAAATAATTTAGAGGCCAGTCGTGGCGCAGCGGCACGAAGTGTGACTGTTAAGCCGACTGGTTGTGGGTTCGATCCCCACTCGAGGAGATGATATATTTATCTCCTCGAGTGGGGATCGAACTCTGGTGTCGGGGCTAAGCGCCGCGTTGAGTTTTACCACTCAACACGCAATGCCTTCAGAATTCGGCAGAAAGTTCCCCACGCAGTGTCTTAACACTAGGTTCCCTCTGCCTACTCTGCTGTGTGTGGGATACAACGTGAAGCTGATTTTTTTTAAACATAATATGTACGAGGCTGGTCCAAATCCTTTCACATTTAATTGTCTTTTCAGCTTCACGTTTGTCTCATATGGATAGTAGAGTAGAGTAGACACACTGACTCCCCTACGCTTTCTGTCCCACCTCGACACATTGTGTATTGACTGGCGCAACCCAACAAGAAAATAAAATTACTAAATAATTCATTCTTCCCAATCGGAATCGAACCTGCAGCCGTTTCTGTTTACTGACACAAGTTGTTCCTGACGGCCTAGTTCTATTTCTAATTTTTTTTATTGTCCACCAGGTTCAAAGCTTAGCATCAATGCTTCTCATGGAGTGGGTGTGGTTCCTCAACTTCTTCATCATCGGCGTTTTTCCTTTCTTGGTGAAGTTCTTCGGCGCCCACGGCTCGTTCTACTGCTTCGCCGTATTCGGCCTAATCGACACTATTTTCGGCATTTTCATTGTTCCCGAAACAAAAGGATTAACGAATGAACAAATTCAAGAAACTTTTTTGAGGAGGAGAAAATAAAATTATTTTCTATATAATTAAAAAAATGCAATTACTAGGTTTTTTATACTAATGCAAAGTTTTTTAGTGATTATTTTGTATAAAGACAGCATATGCGAGTGGTAACGTTATTACATTATAACAGTATCAATATATTAAAATAATTCAATAAGAAAAATAAAAAAAATACTCATAAAATCGTAAACAAGATTGAACCGAATATGATGAAAAGATGCCAATTCCCATTTTTTGTATGAGTATTGCCAATGTTCATTTTTTGTACGGTTTTTTAACATCGACTGGCATTTACTAATAAAGACTACTATTTCAACAACAAAGCACTTCGAAGTCACTATCTCAATAATTTCAATAATAGTAACTGTTGTACTTGACTATTTATCCATTGAAATAACATAACGACTTAATCCTATCCGTTTCCTATTTCGGTGTTCCATTATGCTGTATTGATGTTCTGATAAAACGATATTTTTTATTTTCTTAATTAGATAGAGAAAACGGTTTAGTAGCATTCATTTTAAATATTTTACATTATACTTGTAATTATGCAAATATTTTTGCGAATATAATTTTGAAGAATACATTTTTGCGGAAATAGGTTAAAGTGTTAATTATTTATTACTACTTTTTAATGTGGTTAAAAATACGGCTTTAAACCAAATAGTGTAAATACACATAAAGAAAACATTATTTTTGGTGCTAGTGTATCTGTGACGCAATATACTGTACGAGATATCTCTTTTGGATGGGTTCCAAAATTGGAATATACCTCATTTAAATTTTAAAAGATCGTCTCTATATGATTTTTATTTTTTCCAATTAATAGGCATGCTTAAAAAATATATGTAAATAGATAATATTCAAATATTATCCAATTCCAACACACATGTCAAGTTGATAATCTTTTTTTTTGAAGTCAGTATAAATTATTGTTTGTATAAAGTGAAAACTATTAACTATTAGTTTTTGAATGAATTATGTTTTTAAGCTGTGAATATATTATTACTATGTGAATCTTATTTAAGCAATTTGCAAAATCTTGGTAACTATGTAAATAGAGTTTTTAAATAAAATGTTAAATATAATATTATGTTATTTCATTTTAGTTTTAACTTTTAAGCTATAAGTTGATGTTGGACAGCGGAAGTGAGTGTTAATGCATTCTAAAGGTGAGATCTTAAGCTTAAATTGGGACCGCAAGTCACAGTCACTGCCCTTGCACTTGCTACGCGATGGGTCTCTGGTCTCATCTCTATCCATAGAATGCTAAGTATTTTCTTCCGCATAATCTTGTAATGTTTTTCCTCAAACATTTTCCAGTTTAGTTTTGTTCTGATTGAGATTGTCTAAATATTTTTTGACGTAATAACATCTTATAAATTGATGAACGCCGGATTATGAACAAAAAAATATGACTCATTCACTGACGAGAGCGGGCGAAGCTATAGAGAGGCTCGATCGGTCTAAGCCAGGGGTTCCCAACCTTTTCTTGATCAAGGACCACTTTTTTATCATTCTTGGTAGCAGGGACCACTATGTAGGTACAAGTCAACAACAACAACAACAACAACAACGTAGAGCCATTCGAATCATTGGGGACCCAATAATCTGTGAAAGGCTTGATACTTTGGCTTTGCGTAGAGACGTTTCCTCGCTGTGCGTTCTCTATCGCATTTATCATGGGGAGTGTTCTGAAGAACTGTTTGACCTATTACCTGCCGCCGAATTTTCTAACCGCACAGTACGACATAAGCTGAAATATCATCCACACCACCTGGATACGTGGCAATCCACTACTGTGCGGTTTCGTAGGAACTTCCTTCCACGCACCACGGAACTGTGGAATGGCCTACCCGCGGCAGTGTTTCTAGGTCGATATGACATGGGTACCTTCAAAAAGCGCGTCTATCTCCACCTTAAAGACCGGCAACGCACCTGTAGCTCCTCTGGTGTTGCACGGGGCCGTGGGCGGCGGTAATCACTTACCATCAGGTGACCCGAACGCTCGTTTGCCTTGTCCTTTTCCATAAAAAAAAAAGTCAGTCAGTCAGTGTCACAATCATGTGACTGTATACGCGCTGGTTGTGCCTTTAGGCCTCTGCGGACCACTGGTTGGGAACCACTGGTCTAAGCGTTCGGCTCTCATATATGAATATAAATTGTTGTAAGTGTGTAATTTAAGTAACAAAAAAATAATGTTAATTTAATAAAAAAAAATCATCTTTTGTATTATAGAAAATAAAGATAATTCAGTGAAAATAATTCAATTCAAATCATAATAGGTACGCATTTTTTCATCAGTGTTTTCTTATTACGTTATTACGTAAAATTATAGTCCGTAAGTCGTAACTTTATATATAATCAATTTTTTGACAAATGAAAACCATGAATTTCAGTATATTCTTTTACTTTGGCCATTATTACTTTGTGGTAATGGATTAAAATGTCTATACTTCTACTAAAAATATAAAACTGAAAAGTTTCTTTGATGGACCGCGCTTATTTCAGGAAGTGTATCAAGTATTGCGAATGGGTCTAACCTTCTTTACGAATTATATAATGTGTAAAGTTTAATCAAAAATGCTCATGATTTCGATTCCTCCCCGCCTATAGTAAAGAATGCTTTGTAAATTTCTTTCAACAATTGAACGTTCAATATTCGTAATAAAGTGAATTAACAGCAGTATTTATTAAAAATGGGCCTATTTAGCTATCTAGATATTTTTCGTAAGGGGCTTGATTTTGGCTTTAAAATTCCAATTATTAAACTCATATTTAAAGCATCACCATCATATTTAAAGCATCATGGGAGAGAGCAAAAACAACTATAACTATAACTACTAAAATTAATGATATTACACTCGGATACTGAATATCAATCAATTTAAAATGTTCTTGAACTTAAACTTGAACTAAAGAACGGAAGTTCTTGACATTGGGTTCCATATCCCTACTCTATACTATGCAAGATATAACGTGAAGGTGAGAAAAAATACGTTTTGAATCATCATCATAAGCCTTTTGACGCCCACTTTTGGACATAGGTCTTCCCCAAGGATTTCCATTACGTTTGATGCTGCTCTATCCGTATCCAGGGGCTTTCCGAGACCTTGACCAGATTGTAAACACTTAAATTAAATCAAGTGTTTACGATCTGGTCAAGGTCAACAGCTTGCCCACTGAGTGTCGTCCCGTTCGTGGCTCGTCAAGGACCTTCCCGCACCATCCATTTGTTCTCCTCGATGTGGTTCCGCCCACTGCCATCTTAGCTGAAGCAATTCTTCGAGCAACATCGGTAACGTGTTGGATAGCAGATGCAGACGTCAGATAACAATATTAATTTAGAAAAATATTATCTTATCTAAATAGCAAATATCATAAAATAAATTAAACAAGACATAAAATAAAACAACTACCTTGTTTAGACAACTATAGTTAGTATGTATTGCTCATTATGGTGTAATAAGTAACGTAATTAATTTTTTTTAAGGTATTCTAGGAGAAACTAAAATTGGCGGGCATGTGCACTCATTTTGTATGAAATGAACAACAAATATAGATTTGTATTGATATTTTTCTATTAAATATCTCTAAATTTTTACTTTAATTTTTACTTTAACTTCCCACTTCGTGCCAAATTTTATACCTTACGTCCATGGGAATTAGTCTGTAATTTTTTGATTACACAAATTTCATACCAAATTCTGCAAAATCGATGCATAAACGCTCGTATCTTTTGATTACGTTGAATTAGAAGCTTGATTTTCTCTGCTCTTCAATGAATTATAGATCTGAATGTTTGATTTTAATTTCAGTTTGATATCTCTACGCGTTCGCGAAAAATAGTCTTGACAGACGGACAAAAAAGTGATCACAGGATTCCATTTTTACCTTTGAGGTACGGAACTCTAAAAATAAAAAAAGATAAAGATACTTTTCAGTTCAGTTACCCATAGAAAATTGTCCTTAAAGTGGTAGTGAAGTGAGAACAGACTGACTCGCCATTAGGTTCCTAGGTTACATTCGCAATACCATTCATTCGGGGTTTAATTTGTATTTTGTTCTTTTTTTTAAGCTTCTCGCTACATCCCGCGTATAGCAGGATAAGCAGAGGGAGTCTGGTATCAAAACTCCGTTCCCAACCCTTGGCTCAATTTCCGAGACCTTGTTTGTTGGGTTGCAGAATTCAACGCTTTGTCTTGTTGCTAGATCGAAGAAATGAAAATACCTCAATTTCCTAAGTGAGAATAGGACCTACAACCGTCGTGCTTACGCGAACTAATAAACCGGCTTGGCCATGCAAAATATGCGCCGCGCTCGCCGACCGTCGAGTACACCTACATTTACACAAATGCAGCTCAGCTTAGACCTCGTGGACTGTACATGCTTAAATTTTTTAAATGTCAAATAATTAACCACCAGTTCTCAGAAGAACCGGCGCAATAAACTCAGCTTGGCTTTTTTACAGTAAATAATTCATATGCTTACTATTATTCCATTAATTGGAGAGAATGAATTTCGGTTTTGGGCGGTGCGTGTATCAGGGTAGACAGCTTAGTCTTAAGACCAAGTTGTCTACCCTGTATCAACATGCGGGATACAGCGTGAAGCCAAAATAAAAATTCTTGACGTGAATTAAGAAATAATGCGAGTTAATTACTTTGTAGGAATCTATGTATTTACAGTTAAATTACAAGTACAAATAACATTATCAGAATAGGGAAAACGTGGAAAACTGCATTTCCACTACAACCGTGAGTAGGTAGATATATTTGTTAGATAGATAATAGAACCATTATCTATCTATCTGTAGGTATTGAATATTTTTCTTAAATTGACGCGTCGATCGGATTTGGTCAGATATTAGAAAGAATTCTAATGATTACACAGTCAATTATTTTTATTTAACATATAGTATAAAAATATCTAAAATAAACTAATAATATCAATTATTGACATCATTTTAATTACTTAATCTGTACAAAAAAATAAAGGGTAAAACATATTTTTGTACATCGAATATATTTGCAAAACATTAATATTATTAGAATATAAATCTATGATTTTTTAAATTGTTACGTTTCTTTTATCTGTATGTATACGCAAATCTTCGGAACTATTGAAAGAACTTGGATGAAACATTTGTTGTATAGCTATTAGGCCTGGGCAGGATCTAGGCTATCTTTTTAGTTTTGAAGAAGTCTTCCACGTCTGGTAAAGAACCATATGGGCCTAGTTAAACTATATGAATAATTAAATGCGTCTTTAAGAAAGTAATGAGCATTTTCCATTGATATATTAAAATTTAAGATTTGGAACTTCCGTTGAAGCACCGTATTAACTCATCTAAACTATAAGAAATAATATTATGCCGTCTTAGTAAAATATATTTATTGTTATTGGCATTTTCTATTGACATATAAAAATTGAAGATCCGATAATTGAAGATATTCCATATCCAATAAAAATTACATTAAAGACCGTTCAAAGTGTAGTAGTCTTCGGTATTACTTCCAGGAGGAAGAAGAAGAAGTACTATAATAGATCAGCTTAATTATAAGAAAAATAACACAAGTTGTTAGTAAAGTTATCTTACGAACGATAATTTTACGTGATCACGTCATAAGAATTAAGAATGAAGATGAATTGATAAAAAATTGCTTACTTTTATGAATTGAATTTCATTTTAATCACTGAAATTTCATTATTTCTTTATTTTTGTAATCTTAAAATTAAATTATACAGTTTAATTACAAGTAATAATGTGAATGCTTAGGCCAATCGTGCCTCCCTATCGCTTGTTACGCTCTCTCTCTCTTGAACACGCGGTGGAAGATGGAACGTTACAATGAGTCACGTTTTTTCGTGCTCGTAACCAGCGTTCATCGGTTTATAAGACGTTATTACGTCAATAATAAAATGTCGCTTTAGCTAAAGTTTATCGGTATGGTGGGCAACTTTAATTGACAAATCGTTTACAACTGCTATTGCATTCGTTGTAACTGCGATCTCTACTCAGGAAAGTAACGAGCTACGGGTCTATACATTGATTTTATTTCTCCGCTTTTGTGAGACAAAGCGTGACCTTGAGTTGCTAATCAATAGGCAGTAAGACAAATTTGGGTGGAAAGCGGAGGACGGACTATCAATCACAACACGCGGCATAGCAAGGGCCATAAGTCCACATAAGTGAAGTTGCGAGCGACAGATAATAGTAAAATAGTGCTTTTTGTGATTTATAAAGTAAGCTTAGATAATGTTTGACTAAGATATTTAATGGTTACTTATATTATAACACTGTATCAGTGCGATATGGTAATTTCTAGTCCTTAGACGCGTTGAAATTACTCTCATATAGAAATGTCTCAAAGAGATTCTTATACTAAGAAAAATGGACACACCTATCTGCAATGGATTTTTGCATTATTAGGTACGTACTCATTTATAAAAGTACAAATAAATCCCCCCATTTGGTTTTCGCCAAGATTTAGAGTGAAGGCACATCAATTGTTTTGTGCCAACTCGAAGTAATTTTTTGTGATCAATCAATAGGATGGGAGTGTTTATTACTTATTTGTTATATTATTACCTACAATTATTGTAGCATAACCATCATCTAAGCCATACGTTTTTTTTAGGCCAAGCTATATATTTTAGGTTTATCTTGATAAGTTTTAATGGAGAATTTATTCAGCGAAAATGCTTCTAGCCGGATGATATCGGACCGAATGACCGGTGTTATCCGCAAGTACGAATCATATTATTAGTATAGTACAGTTTATTATTGTAGAAGTTATATATATTTAATTTTATAAGTGATAACATCTTATGGGAGAATAACCGTTTCGTTACGTAACGTGCGGCTGTCTCGCTCTGTCACACTCGTCTGTCACGCATGCGGCAGTGGCAGGCAGGCTTATCCTTCTCTCTCCTATCTCCGCATTACTCAGTGTAGGAAAGTCAATCTTTTGTAAGACTTAATAATGTAATAATACTCATAATGTAGATAAACAAAATTACTGCGTGCGTTTACAATTACTGCGTGTCGTGTTATTATGTGAATTGTGCGTGGTTATGGAACGTCCTACCCTTGAAAATTAAAAATTAAAAAAATCTAATTAAATCAGCTTCACGCTGTATCCCGCACACAGCAGGGTAGGCAAAGGGAACCTAGTGTTAAGACACTTCGTTCCCCACTTTCTGCCGAAATCTGGAGGCATTGCGTGCTGAGTGGCAGAACTCAACGCCGCGCTTAACCTCGACACCAGAGCGAAGAAATGGAAATATAAATTTAAGTAAATATTTCATCTCCTCGAGTGGGGATCGAACCCACAATCAGCCGGTTTTAAAGTCACACTTCGTGCCGCTGCGCCACGACTGGCCTCAAAGCATGGAAAGTTAGGAATTCAAAAACGTTCCTTACTCTTAAAAAACGATTAAAAAACCACTGTCGTGCCTATGTAATATAATTTTTAAGTAGTGTATATTTTTCTATATTTCTATACTGTTAGTATGTATGGATATATTTACCTAATTTATAAAGTATATATATTTTATGTATATATGAATGTATGTATGTATATATGTATGTATTTATGTATTATTTATATATTTAGTATTGTTCACATCCTACTCAATATTTATTTATTTTGCGATTTCTAACGCCTTACGGTTGCCTGGAAGAAATCGCTATTTCACCGATATGGTCGCCTATTGTACATGTTCTTATATTTGTATTCTCTTATTTTTTTTAGTTGTACAATAAACAGTTTATTATTATTATTATTATATATTTTTGGCTTGACACTGTATATGTAGGGTACATATAAAGGAAACCTAGTGTTAAGATTAAGGCAAACCGTTCCCCGGTGAGTAGATGAAACAATGCCGTGTTTTGTATATATCAAAATTTTAAATAAAAAAAATAGCGAAAGAGAGATTCTTGAATTTTCAAAATTGTTACAAAAATATAAAAAAAATTAAGATCAAACCAAAAACTTTATCATCATCATTCTTCAATCTAAGTTATATATTTTTATTTAAAGCCAATTCTACAATGCTGGTCTACGGCATGGAGAGTGGGTGGATTTCTCCTATCACTGCATTGCTTCAGTCAGAAGATTCCCCTGTGGGGTACCCTATGACTGATGATGAGCTCTCTTGGACAGCAAGTGTTTTGAGCATAACAGCTACGTTTGGTACAGTCATTTACTCGTACATTGCTGATCGATACGGAAGAAAGATTAGTGTAATCATCATTGCCTTTTTGGAAGGGGTGAGTGGAATTATAAGATGTAAGTTATATCATCTAAATTAAAAATTTAGATGGTCTAACTTTCATTAATTTTAAATAAACATATTTTCTATTTTTTTCTCTTAATTCATGGTCTTTACAGGTTTCTTGGATAATACGCCTCTTCCATCCTTCTGTGACTCTTCTCATTGTAGCAAGAATATTTGCTGGTTTAGCAGCCGGAGGATGTTATAATATCATCCCAATGTACGTGAAAGAAATAAGTCAAGAAGATTTAACTGGAATTCTGGGGACTTTTCCAATTCTCATGTACACTACAGGAATATTTGTAATGTATGTAATTGGGGCGTATTTGGATTATAATACTATTATTATTATAGTCACGGTACTACCGGTAATGACTATCTTTGCGTTGATGAAAGCTCCTGAATCTCCTGCCTTCTTGGTGAAACATGATAAAATTGACGTAAGTTTTATATAATAAACTTTCTATCTACTTACTACTTTGATTTTCTAATAAAAAAACCAGACTGATTAATAAAGTCAAATGCAGCAATCTATTAAATTAACAATATTTATATATATCAATCCTCCTGGTAAGTTTTACTCTGATGGTGCTTGAAAAACTAAATGAGAGAATTATTATTAAAGATAGGTTTAAGTAAAATGAAGGAAATTGCTTTGCTAGAAGTGCATACTACTTAAATATTTTCAGGGGTCCATAACATGAAAAAGAAAAGTGGTTCTACTCTCTAGTTTTATTGGTTAATTTACAGAGAGCACTAGAAACAGTGGCGTTAATGCGAGGCCTTGAAAAGGATGATGTTGTTGTGCAGAAAATAGTTGATGGTATGATTGACGAAGAATTTCGCTTCAAATCTCTACCAAATATCACTTATATAAACATAAGTAAGTTAAACTATCTAACAGAAAAGGGTACATATTATATTTAGCATACATCTACATTATATCTCATCAGCGCAGTGCGTCAATCTCTACCTTACAGGCCGGCACCGCACCTGGAGCTCCTTTGTTATTACATGGGGCTGTGGACTGCGGTGATTTACCATTACGCTCATTAGCCTGATCTTTTCGATAAAAAAATACGTAATGGAATGGAATAGAACTTTAACATGACTAAGAAAGCTAAATAATCATATTTTAAATATAACTAATAAAATGTATTTGCAAGCCACAATTATATCGTATCCTTAAATTTTTTAGAATTACTTTATTTTCAGTGAAGAACAACTGTTGGCGTCGTGGCTTTATCCTCATTATGTTCACTTTTACATTCTATGAATTAAACGGAGCCTTCGTTATTATAACTTTTGGATCTAAAATGCTTGTATCAACTGGAATTGAATTCTACATCAGCCCTGAGGTCCAGTCGTTCAGCTTCCCTATTGTGATGATCGCCGCATCATTGGGCTTGGCATCCTGCGTTGAGAGGTGGGGGAGGAAGGTGAGAAAATTTGTGAAAGCAATTTATAGACATATTTAGTTAGGTAGCTGATTATAGCTGAATATGTTAAATATTAGTCTTACCTAGCCAGCTGAAGCTGAAGGTGGGCCTTGCTTGACAGTGGCACGTTAGAAAATGAAAAAAAAAATATTCTATAATCCACTCGTAGTACATCTGTTACGGTTTCCGCACAAACTGAGGAGTCGTTAAAAGAGAAGCACACGGATTGCCAATGATAGGATGAAATGAAGAACGGCATCTCATCTCAGTCCGCTAACTTATATCGCCATACTTGCCGATTTCCATTAGGGCTGGAGTTGGGTGGACACTATACCGACACAGATTTCACCAGACAGTGGATGAATCCAGCCAATGAGGGCGAAATAGAAATAAATTTGGTTCAGATGTCAACACAAGAACCAAGCAATAGGGCGTAAACGACTCATCATCAAATACTCTTATACCATCTTGAACCATCTGAGTAAGATATAGCGTTAAAGCAAGCTATAAATATGGGAATAGCCATAGTCCATGATGGTTATTAAAATCCCTCAGTAATATGAATTAAACTGTGGGGTACTTTGTTCGGCCAAAGCAGTATTCAGCAAACCTAGTTGTCTCCTTGTCTTCTCTATGTGGGCGATAAACACAGTCATAGATTATTTTGTATATGCCCAACTCTACGAATACCAAATAGAACTGAAAAAGAGGTGTCTTCAAATTTAAAAAGACGCTAAAAGCAGATGTCGTTACGTACGTATACATAAACTCCCGCACTGGGTTTGAAATTGTGTTTCAGAGTATACCCAGGGTATGTTAGATAAGTAAAATCCGAAACATAACCATTCAGCGTCTCCGTAAGGAACAGTAAAAGAAGTTTCACACTCTCGAGATGGTAGCGGAATGATGTGAGATTCGAGTGCAATCCTCGTACATTGCTGAGTTGCACTTTAAGCGAGAGGAAGTGCAGCCACTGTGAAACTTGAGAGTGTTATTGGTAGAGGAGGTTGATAGTAGAACGAGTCTTTATACTATGTGCTTTTTTTGCGTCCCAGGTAGGTAGGCAGAGGGAACCTAGAGTTAAGATACTTCGTTCTTCATTTTCTGCCGAATTTTGGAGGTATTGTTTGTTGAGTGGCGCCACTCAACACCGCGCTTTGCCTCGACACCAGAGCAAATAAAATGCAAATCTTAAATATTTCATTTCCTCGAGTGGGAATCGAACCCGCAACCTGTCGCGTTTATAGTCACACTTTGTGCTCCTGAGTCGCGACAAGCCTCAACTATGTTGTATTATGTTCAAACTGTGAAACACACACAAGTCACAACGTGTGTGTTTTGGGAGGTAGCCTTTTACTTGCGGCTAGCTTGCTATTTGGGCCTCCTACTACCTGCGGTGACAATTTGTGCGTGAAACTTATTCGGTCTACATAAAACGCAACTTTTCTGATCCGACTTTTCCATCCCGTTTCATCTGACAACATGCCGAAAGAACACGGTCGCTTCACACACAACTTTATCAGGTGGGTGGTAATTAGCCTCGGCTAATGTCTGTTACAATGTTGCCCGATTCGCACTAACCAAGGGACACATTTTTCAGACATTGCGTGTTGCGTTGCGGCGGGTCGAGCACTTGCGGGGAAAGGAATATAGTTAAAATGTAATCGTTTCCTCGAGTGGCTATCCCACTATCCCCCGTCCCACAAGAGCCTTAATCGTTATCATTAATAATAATTTTACATTATTTTTTTCAGCCCCTTCTAATAATAGCTTACTCACTCACCGCGTTCGTTATGTTCTCCTTAGCAATTATGATAATAGTTCAAATAAATTATGGTAATGTACCAGGGTGGATACCTCTAATTGCTCTCATAGTAACAGTGGCTATGTGGAGTGGGGGCATTGCACCTCTATCTTTTATTGTCATGACAGAAATGTTTAACTTTCAAGTAAGTAATTTTATAATATTTTATTTATTACAAATTTTATTGTATTAATTGCTTTTTTAGCTTCACGTTGTATCCCGCACATAGCAGGGTAGGCAGTGGGTATCTTAATACAAAGTTAATAAGAGTATCTTAAGTACGAAGTGGCGGAAGTCAGCGCCAGTTTTGCCTCGTTACCAGAAATAGGAATTTAGGGTTGTAGGTAACCAAGAAGTACAAACTTATAAAAGTTGATAGACTTAAGTTTGCGGGTATATGCACTTATTTTGGATAAAATTAACTAGAAATATAAGTTTGTAATTATTTTTTTTTATGAAATACCTATAAATTTTCATTTCCCTGATTTTTTCCTTTTTTATAACTGTAGGTCCACAAGAAGTATGTAGATTTTGTTAATATTTTGACTTAGATCTTTCTATATTTTTCCAAGGACAATTCCTTGACTTTTTATATCTTGATTTCCTAGACTTGAATAATTTATATTAATTTCCGGTTGATACCTCCATAGCTTTTTGAGATTAATTGTCTTTACAGACGGACAGACAGACTACCATGTAATCGTATAAGATTTCCGTTTTGCCATTTCAAGGAACGGAACCTTTAAAACAAGGTTCTCATATATATGTGTTTACTATTTAAAACTCTTATGCTGTGGCTTTTACAATTTCGGCGGAAGGTAATTGTTTAGCTTTGTATGGTGTATTCAATAGTTATCTGCTGAAGATTTTTTTGTATTGGCTGTTTATAGATTAAGTTACCTTACATAATTATGGTATCAATGATACAATAATATTTTTTTAGATCCGAGCCAAAGTGATGGGAATTGTTGTCACTTACGCATGGGTTTTGACTTTTCTAACGCAAATTACTTACACTAGAATAGTAAACGCATTGGGGAAGTCCGCCCCATACATTTTATATGGAAGTGTAAACCTTGGGGCTGTATTCTTCTTAATATTCTTTTTACCTGAGACTAGAGGAAAGACTGAGGATGAAATATTTAAGAATGTAAAGAAGAATGAAAATGCTATCACAGTTTAAAGAAGGATATAGATAACAAGATAGGGACAAGGTAGAGCATCTTTAGAAAACTTCATCTAGAAGTAATATTTAACAATAATGAATATTTTTTAGTTTAATACGTTTTATTTCGCATATAGCAGAGTATGCAATAAAAATTTAGTGTCAAGATATTTCACTTTCCATTTTTCAAGAGAATTTAACTAACGGAATTAAACATTATTTTTTTTTTTGCCAAAGAAAATGGAACTGACTGTGCCCTCTCCAGAATTGTTTCGAAATAGTGAAACATAAATTCAATAAATATATTTTTATACTAAATTGTATTTTTTTACTTTGAATTAAAAAAATAAAAATTATATTAGTATAGGTAGATATACAAACAATTGTATAAGTCATATAATAATTAAAATTGTGTGACCACAGGATACTAGGACCCTAGACAATGTTTCCAGATACGACAATGGCCATAACTAAAAAGTAGTTTACTCGTACCCAACTTTGTTAATTATTTATTTTTAAGCTTGTTACAAATGCAATAGCTAAGGATATTGCCAATTCAATGAACTATACTTTTTATTCAACAATACTTATTTTTTCAAGGAATGCATCACTTCTTGCTCGCGTATCGAGCAGGAGAGATTAGTTTGCTTAGCTCTTATTTTTTTGTAAATTCTTAATTGATAAATAATAAAAAATCGTAAAATAATAAAACGTTTTTATGCGTCTCTCGGGCTCTTTTATAATAACTAGCGCAGTCGGCAGGATAATTAAAAAAGTAAATTTAAAAATGTATATCGAATTCACACAATTCGGAAAATCATATCTGAAATGTTTATGTTTTAGAGTTGCTTCCTATATTCTTCTAAGCACTTTTAACTTATTTCCAAAACTCCTCTTTCTCCAAAAATTAGTTCATAGTAGTTAGCAAAATTGGCAAGAATGCACGATAAATTGAATTTTCTCATGGTTGGATCCAAAATAACGACACGCAATTTTTTTACTCTAACAACCTAGATCGGTTAAAAATACAAAATTATCTCTATATATTACAATAACTCTTCTTCTTCACTCAATCGGTTTTTTATGCGGTTTTCACCATTAGGTAGAGTATTTCTGAGGGAAGGGTTATATATAGTATAATATATGTATATTTTAATGTAATTGGACATAAATATGATAAATGTATATAAAGTCCTACCCGTTGAGACACTTTCACGCATGCGCAGCTTTAATGGTAAGTGCTACATGAAAACAGTGTACTGGAAAACTGTAAGTCACCGACAACATATTCGTATCTTCTAAGGTTAACATACAGTGAACATATTTCTGTCTAAAAAGGTCCATAATGGTATCAATTATTATCCTTTTAAATATCTTTATTAATTTTCTACGTTAAATGAAGATAAAATTTGCTCTTTACACTATTTCGAAATTACGAATAGTTTTAGAGAATAACTACATATATATATATATATATATATATATATATATATATATATATATATATATATATATATATATATATATATATATATATATATATATATATATATATATATATATATATATATATAATATTTTTTTTGTACTGGCAATTACGTTATTACAAGTACATTTCATTACCACTGATAAGAACTTCATCATCATCATAACAAATATTAATTAAAGATATCTAAGAATGGCTTAAGACTAGAATAGAGTAAATGTAACTATTTGTTAACACGTGAGAAGGTACGCCACATAAATTTACACGAGTATGCTTGATTTATATATCATCATATTATAATCTCATTACCTGACTAACTATATTAAATAAAAATTAAATCAAATCAGCTTCACGCTGTATCCCGCACACATCAGGGTAGGCAGAGGGAACCTAGTGTGAACCACTTTCCGCCGAATTCTGGAGGCATTGCGTGCTGAGTGGTGGGACTCAACGCCGCACTTTGCCTCAACACCAGAGCGAAGAAATGGAAATATAAATAAATATTTTATTTCCTCGAATGGGGATCGAACCCACAACCAGTCGCGTTTACAGTCACACTTTGTGATTCTGCAGCCACGACTGGCCTCAATATAACTGTTATACAAATTTAAAGGTAAATTAGATAGTAATCTGATCTGAATAGTTTTAATAATGGGTTAGACGTATAGTTATATAAAATTAATAAAGCGTTAGACGACAATAAATGTGTAAAAACATACAGTACAAGCACATATGTGTACAGTGTGGCCAAAGTACTTACCTGTCATCAACCTCTTCATACATGACCTTCCTTTTAGTATCTTTGATATTGTGTTTTCGAAGGTCAACCGAGGATTCTCTCTATCTCTCTTACCATTCAATTTTTACATTACAAATCTTTTTTACCATTCTTTTATCACTCATTCGTTCGAAGTACCCAAACCAGCTGAGCATGTTCTTTTTCATTCTCACCGTGACATTCTCGCTAGTACCTGCCGTTCTGGGTATCTCTTTATTGCGAATTCGATCAGCTAAGCTGACTACGCATATCCTACGAAGAGATTGCATCGCCACAGCATCATCTTTCTTTCATTCTTCTTCTGTAATACTCTCGTTTCGCCGCTGTATGAAAGCGTCGGTATGAACACTGCATTGTGTATGTCAAATATACAGCTGTGCTCACATTTCGCCGTCCCATTAATGCAGCTAAATCACCGTTAACTCTTTTACCAACATAATACACCATGCCACATCTATTTCGTATCTTCCATCTCTACTAAACATATTTCCCAGATCACCACTGCATTAATTTGTTCTAATATCAATTTCCGCTGATCTTGCATTCCGTCTGTTCTTGCTTTCTTGTAAATATCAGAGATTTTTATAGCTTTACGCTGTTTTATTTTCTGCTCACAGCAGGGTAAGCAGGGAGAACCTAGCGCAAAAACTCTCCGTTCCCCATGTTGCGCCGAATTTTTTTTACTTTGAAGCAATTAAAATATATTATTTTACAATTTAGATTTTGTTTACATTTTTGAAAGTGGTCCACAAGCGACGGAGACACACAAAAAAAATAGTTAAGTATAATAGTACCTCCTCCTTTGAAAACATAATTCGGTTAAATAGAATGTACTTGAAAGCCTCCAACTCGACGCTAAACTTTTTTTAGACTGACTTGTCCGCTAACTTAATACATCAAGGGACCAAGAGAATGAACAGGGCAATCCAGGGAAGCCTGGGCGAGGTGAGCCAAAACCGGTGAATTGTGACAACTAATATAATATAATGTGCTAAAATATACAAAATAAACATACAATAATTATTATCTGTAAACAGATAAGAAAAAAATTATATCATTTAAACGGTGTTTGACTGAGATATTGAATAGTTAATTAAATAATGGCACATATGATAATGTACCAGTCAAATATTTGAAATCTGTAGTTGGTAGACGCGTTTAAAATTATTTTTATATAGAAATGTTACAAAGAGATGCTGCTAAGAAAAACGGACACACTTATCTACAATGGATCTTTGCGTTGTTGGGTACGCATCTATATGTATATACTAATATTATAAAGGAAGTGAAAAACGAGTACGAGTTGAAAATGTCTTTTGTATTTGATATCTAGTTCAATTGTCGAGGCTATATTACATCACGTACTTTTTTTTGTAGTCCACTCTTACTGCGATTAGAGTTGGTTTGCTTCTTTGATTATGGCGTTTCGAGCGTGCCAGTTGAGCACATATCACTTCGCCAATGTCACGTGCGATTAGAGTTACTACAGGCACTTAGAATGTGTCACTTGTAATTTTTTTATTATTTTCAATTTAATTGTTTGCATTGAGCTTTGTGGACGGCTGGTGGTAAAAGCTAGTTCATACCATAAAACTCTATTATACATCATATATTCTATAAAACTGAATTTAAAACACATATTTTCTCCTCCGCAACGACTGGCCTCTTTTTTGACGACATAAAATTGTATTATTTATTTATTACTACTTTCAGCTTCGCCTGTTTGTACTCACAATTATTAATTTTATCACCTGAAATAGTTTAGTTTAGTAATTTGCCAAAATACAAAAGTGAAAACTGCATTTAAATAGATTGTGCATTTTCTGAGATTAGCTAGAACAAAAGCACAGAAAAACAGACAAAAATTTTAAAAATGTATGTTTTGGATTCTAGTCTTTTTTATATTAATAACCTTTAGTATAAGATTTTTTTCCTATATATTCCCCTTAACTGACAGCGATGAGTTACAATCTTACTACATGTATAGATTTGTTATATATTTTTTTTGCTGATGCAATATGTTCTGTTCTGTTTCTTATTTTATGGCTTTTAGGCGTGCCAGTAGAGCACAGTTTATTTCGCCAACGTCACGTAGAATATGATGATCTGATGCAATATGTTGCTGTGACTTTTACTAAGTGACAAATGACAGACTGCGTG
>JAATLQ010030109.1:7995-25834 GCA_013421005.1 Heliconius erato x Heliconius himera | reverse complement strand
TGTGGTAGTTATAGGGGCATTAAGCTTATGAGCCATACCATGAAGCTCTTCGAGCGCATGATCGACCTCAGGCTCCGCCGCGAGTGTACTATCTCTGAGTCTCAATATGGATTTCAGCCAGGATCGGGCACTATGGACGCCGTTTTCGCCCTCAGAACGTTGATGGAGGCATACAGGGAAAAAAGGAGAGCTCTGCATGTGGCCTTTTTAGATCTGCAGAAGGCCTTTGACTGTGTACCTCGTCAGTGTATCTGGTGGGCATTGCGATCCAACAGGATCCCTGAAGCCTATATTGAGATTATCAGAGACATGTACCACGATTCCGCTTCTATGGTTAGGACTGCTGTTGGCGACACTAAACCCTTCCCGATTACAGTAGGGGTTCACCAAGGCTCGGCTCTTAGTGTGATATACAAGAGCATCATCCGACCGGTTCTTTTATACGGCAGCGAATGTTGGCCAGCACTATCTCGGCACACTCAAGAGCTTCACGTCACGGAAATGAAGATGCTGAGGTGGATGTGCGGCGTAACGCGGTCTGACCGCATACGCAACACATTCATTCGAGGTAGTCTTAGAGTCCGTGACGTAGCGGATAAGCTCCAAAAGCGTCGCCTGAGATGGTTTGGTCACGTTACGCGCCGGCCTAGGAACTATGTCGGATGCAAGTGCCTTACTATGTCAGTCCCTGGAGTGAGACCTCTCGGACGCCCAAGGAAGCGCTGGTTGGATGTCGTGAAGCAGGACATGAGAGCCAATGGTCTAACCACCGAGGACGCTAAAGACCGTGCAAAGTGGAGTAGATTAAGTAGGAAGGCAGACCCTGGCAAAAGCCGGGACTAATGCCAGGAAGAAAAAGAAGAGTCAATAAGGGAAGAGTTTTTTTACATAATATATAAATAAAAAAAAAATTAAATCAGCTTCACGCTATATCCCGCACACAGCAGGGTAGGCAGAGGGAACCTAGTGTTAAGACACTCCGTTCCCCACTTTCTGCCGATTTCTGGAGGCATTGCGTGTTGAGTGGCAGAACTCAACGCCGCGCTTAGCCTCGACACCAGAGCGAAGAAATGGAAATATAAATTTAAGTAAATATTTCATCTCCTCGAGTGGGGATCGAACCCACAACCAGTCGGTGTGCCAGGTCAGTGGCACGAGGTGTGACTGTAAAACCAGTCGGTTTTACAGTCACACCTCGTGCCACTGCGCCACCACTGGCCTCATAATATATAAATATGATATTACACGGCAATACGTTCAGATATTGTCAAAATACAAGCAAGTTCTTTGAATCAACACGAATTCTTTCCAAATTGGCGGAGAGAGACCACCTCACTGTCTTCATTTTGTCTGCTTAAATTGCAGGCGAAGCGAAAATATAAAGAATAATCTTTCAGTAACCTATTCCAACTTTTTCTATATAAGTTTGTTATTATTCCAGTATTTATGTAAATCCCGTGAGGGTTTAATTTAGAGAATCACAAAATGAATTTCAATGCGGTTTTCCTTATTATGACTTATAATTTATAAGACAAGTTAAATTTGTCTTTAAAAATATAGTTTCTTACAGAGGTGTTAAAGAAGCTGTAGGTCTGGAATCAATTGACAATAAATATATATAGTGCCTTTGTATATTTTTAGCAATGTATGTTTTCTTAAGATGATGGAATATAAAAAAAAACGTCTTAAAATAAAAACTATTTTGGTATAAAAAATATATCCATACACATCTCTAACATTATTCCGGTCTAAAGGTAATAAGTTTTATTTATTTTATTGATTCGAGGCATTTGTGGCACAGCGTCTGACGGTAAACGCGACGGTTGTAAGTTCGATTGCCATTTGGCAAAATAAATTATTTTAATTTTCCCGCTCTAGTAACAGGATAAAGCGGGTCATTGTTTTCCACCACTCAATACGCAATATCACGAAGATTGGACGGAAAGTGAAGTGAATGGGAAAATAATATGTAAATGTCGCAAAAAATAATGGCCTAAATAAATTATCTTATAACTTATATAATTATACATGCATCTGATAACATCACCAAGAATGTTATATACATTTTTCTAAGGAATCTAGTACCGTAAGACACATTTCACTACTTTCCAAATTTTGAATTTTTGAATCTTGCCCAGTTTTTGAATCTTGAGTTTTGTTACCAGAGAATGGAAATAAAAACAATTAATTCATACGAATGGGAATTGAACCCACAATCAATCTCAAAGACATGTTTTTATATTATCACAAAAATAAACTGTGCCGTAAATTTCAAGTGCCGGTTCGAATAATACGCTATAGAAATACTATACTTTTAGTAGGACAAAAAAAAAGATTTTATATAAAAAAACCACGACATCAAATTCCAAACCTTTTTCCAATCACGATACAAGTAAAATATAGTATAAAAGTGAAAATATTTTTCAATACTGTTACGTATGAACGTTATACCAATAATATCGATTTGACCTACTCTTTATAAAGATGAAATGACTGAGCGCTAACGCCTCCCTGGATCGGGCGACATCGACCAGTGCTGTGCCCAACTCTAACTGCATAGGACTAGGGATGTGTATAATGTAAACTATTTGTTTTATTATTATTCTGTTTAGATTGTTGTACAGATAATTAATAATTTTATAATATTTTAAATTTAGGCCCGTGTTTATAAATCGCTCTCAAGTCTGAGATCGATCTTGAGATGCCGTTTTCATCTATAGGTCTATCATTTATCAATGAAAACTTCATCTCAAGCTCGATCTTAGAGTTGAGAGCGGCTTATATCGATTACCTTACGGGCCTTAAAGTATTATTTAAACTTTGCAATATCTTTCGCTACGAGAGCGAAGGAGAGATTATAAATAATAGCCTTATTCAATTTCACCTCAATGAAATATATTACTTATAAAGTGATAGAATAAAATAATAATAATAAAAATAATACTTCACTTTGTTACCAAAATAAAGAAAAACATCGATTCGAACCCATGATCAACGCATACAGTCAGACACTAACTGCGTCAAAATGGCGATATAGCTACCGGTTTAATGGTTATCATGTATAAAAAGCCGCCGTGGCTATCATATAAAAGGCCAGCCGTGGCGCAGCGGCACAAAGATTGACTGTAAAACCGACTGGTTGTGGGTTAGATGCCCACTCGAGGAGATGAAATATTTATTTAAATATATATTTCCATTTCTTCGCTCCGAGGCAAAGCGCGGCGTTGAGTTCTTCCACTTAACACGCAATGCTTTCAGAATTCGGCAGAAAGTGGGGAACGGAGTGTCTTTCACTAGGTTCCCTCTGCCTACTCTGTTGTGTGCGGGATACAGCGCGAAGCTGATTTATTTATTTATTTTATATATAAATACATATTATATTACTTTACATTGTTTTTCGTGCTTATCATATTAAATACGGGCTTCCCTATTTAGAATTACAGCTGTGAAGCGGGCTGCCCTCTGCTCAGCGTGAGGCTTAATTAAATTATTTGAATGAATCCGACGCTTCCGCCGCCCCGTAGCGAACCGATGCAGGATATATCAATTGCCGTTTCAAAACAATATGCTATCCTATTGTTTATAATAACTATATAATAACATTGTGAAAATAACATAGAGAATTAACTAAATTAACTTAAAAGACTTTTAAAAAAGCTAAGGTAAACAAAAAAAAAAATCTAAGCTCTCACAAATTTCTGAAGATGCATAAAACACATTGACCTTGAACTACAGGTGGCATATTAACTCATAATAAGCGCTCGACTTGAATAATTACAAAATTTTTATATACATACATAGTATTTAGATATGTGGGACGAAGTTGGTGAACTAGACAATTATACGAGGGCAACACAGTTTATGTATGGTTCACGTACACTCGCGTTTGTATGGGATTTTGGAGTTTCAAGAGATGTTAACCCACCGGCGTCCCAGAGAATACTGAGCTTACGCGAACGCGACTGACGTTAGAGTTGCTAGATTGTATGGTTGTATCTTCCTTTTAGATTGTACTATTATTTTTGTATTGTTTGTATTGAAATTGTTGTTGTTGATTTGATTTATTGCTTCTACTATTTCATTTGTTTATTAAATAAAATAAAATACTGCTTTTTAATGATTAATAAAGTATACATATCCAGTTACATTTATAATTATACTATTATTTATTTATAGTTTAAAACCGATTTAATTTAGTTATAAAAATATAGATATAAAACCTTGATTTTCTATATTTTAAAAGAAACTATTCACAACAAATTATAGATGCCTATTTACAACACGATCGGTTATGAGGAATCTTTCACTGTTAAAAGTGTAATTTTGTGGAATGTCTTGCCACCACATATTCGATATATGTAATATGCATATCGTCTTTGTGTAAAATATCAAAATTAATTATTACTGTGTTATTTATATTAATTTTACTCTTTATTATACTATGCACTTCAAAGATATCCTGTACTATTAAATGATTATGGTAAAAAAAAGAAAAAAGGGAAAAGTTTACCTGTAGGAAGTCACTAATAGTGATAAGGTCGTCTTTGTATACTACCTCTATGTGTAAAATGAATTTATATTAGTATTTTTATTTTTTTTGTAAAATGTTTAATTCCTAAATATTTTCTCTCTATTAACTACTCAAAGGTATAAAAAAAAACATTTCAATTACAATAATGAAAATCACCATAAAATTACCCTAAAAAGTGGTAAATGAACTGCGCTTGTATCATAAAGAGTAGATGATCATTCTCCCGACAACCATTCCCCGGGAACCCTATACATTGACCCGTCACTACAAAGCGTTTTACTTTACGATCTAATAATTTATTTCACCATCCAATGCTAGCTATGTTCGTAGAAAAAATATTTATGTTAAATACAAAATTCAATGGATTTTAAATGTGAAAATAATTAAGTAAACAATCCTAACATTAAAAGTATTCAGTTTCCGTAGAGCAACACCTCGAAAACGATTAAATAATTGCAGATTCGCGGTCGTAGCGTCGGTTTGTTCGTGGAGTTATAACGATTTTAGGACCACGAATTGGGGCACAAATTTTATTGTAGTCCAATCTTGTTTTGTTTCGTTTCGCAAAATTACTTAAATTTTGATTAAATTTAGTGATTTGCTTGAAAGATGTTTTAAGTTATATATTTAATCATGTAGAGTTAAATTATGTAAAAAATATATTAATATATTTTTTATATAATTAAACTCTACATGACTATCTATATAATCTAATCTTATCTTTGGTTTGTTGTATCTCGCATACAGCAGGGTAGGCAGAGGGAACCTAGTGTGAGTGGATACTCCGCCGAATTCTAGAGGCATCGCGTATTTAGTGGCGGAGTTTAACGCCACAATTTGAATCGCAAAGCTTTTTTTATTAGCTTTGATTAATTTCATTTTCCCTAATGACATTTTTAATACTTTTAGAAATAGGAACTGATTATACTTATTTAAGCCAGCACTTTTCACTGCAATGTCTCAACTTATTCCCCTTCCCATGGGACATTTATTTTTTATCTGTAATCACGGGAAACTCAATTATTTCGGCACCCATTTAAAGGACATGCATGTTTAACTGAAGTTTCTTTAGAAATAGCAAAGAAAAAACAAAAAATAATACAGTAAAAGTTTTGACACGTAAGTATGTATATTATATGTTTAATAAAAATATCGGTTAGTAAGAACGATGGAACGAAATATTATTTTTCATTTTTTTTTCATGTACTATGTATTTTTTTGATATATTTAAATCTACTATCGTAGTGCAATTTTATTTTTTTTTATTTTATTTTTTTTGCTGCAAAGCAATTCAGAACATTCTTGTTTACTAGTTTACTAGGACACGAATGTTCTGAGTTCAATTCCCGTTTGAGGATTTTTTTTTTTTTCATTTTACTACAATTTAACACGAGAACAGAGTGTCTTGACACTAAGTTTTGTATGCTTGCACTGATAAAGAGGAAAATTCGTGAAGCAGAAACGACTAAGTAACTAAATCGCTGTTCATACAATAATATTATATAACGAAAAAGAAAACATTTTTTGACGTAAAATGGAAATATCTATTATCCATTTTAATCTTCAAACCTCTTTTTCTATTAATGATATAACGATATCTACGTCTTCCTCCTTCATTTTATGCTAGCAAAAGCTAATTCTACCTTCTCATATAAAAATTAAATTAGGTTAAATTGAAAGGAATGTATTATTCCCAAAGTCTACTACTAGTATTCATTCAAGTTAAATTCATTAAAATTCTAGAAAGATATTTAATTAATATTTAAGCTGAATTTAAAAGTGTTTGTTTGACTTTTGCAATTATATTAATACAGCAAAGTGTGTGTGCTTATATTAAAAGTGAGAGAAAAATATAAAGGTTTTTTAAAGGTATTAGGTACTATTATATTAGAAGGAGGCCAGTCGTGGCACAGCGGCACAAAACCGACTGACTTTAAAACCGACTGGTTGTGGGTTCGATCTCCACTTGAGGAGATGAAATATTTACTTAAATGTATATTTCCATTACTTCGCTCTGGTGTCGAAACAAAGGCGTTGGCTTCTGGCACTCAACACGCAATGCGTCAAGAATTCGGCAGAAAGTAGGAAACTGAGTGTCTTAATACTAGGTTACTTAGGATACAGCGTAAACCTGATTTATTATAGTAGAAGACTATTTGCAATATGTGTAAAAATACCTGAAACTATTTTTTTGGCTGAAATTGAATTAAAGATGTTACCATAATGAGTTATAGATGTAAAACTAAAGGAAAACAATCGTGATACAATGCGACAGTGTTCAAAAATAAAACTGTTGATTGTGAATTCTATCTTCATTTGAGGAAATCATTATATTTATTTCATAAGCTGTCATGGTGTAGTAGGACAACGACTCACTGCTTGCATAATGATTATAGGTTTGATTTCTGTTGGTTTTTTTTGTTTCAAATATTTAATTTTTCCTGATCTGGTAGAGCACTTTCGGTCTATATAGATCACGCAGCGCTTTCGCTGCGTTGAGCTGAAAAGGGTATTAAGGAACTTCATGTTAAGACTACCCTCCTATGCATCTATAGTAGTGATGTTATTATATGCAGCTGTTTATTATATACATATTTTCATTTGTCTTATGCCTATACAATTTTAAGCGATTCTATGTAAAACTACTCTATATATCGACATTTTGACTACGAGATGGTTCCTAAGAACCTCTTTCGTGCGTAAGTGACATTGAAGAAATAAATTATGCTCAAATGGCACGTGTGAAAATCATCAATAGGTTTCATAATATATAAAATAATGTTTGTTTAGTACACACGAAGGTTAGGGATTTGAATCTGGGATATTTAAATACAATATACGTTTTATGTACGTAGATAGAAAAGTTTACCATTATAGTGTATGTGGTGATTAAGTCATCTTTTACACATTCATTCATTTGTATATTGGATCATCCTAAAATTTGACAGTCATACGTAGCTTAGTTGACCTTACAATAAAATGGTGTCGTCGAGCTGGTCTGATTATGGAGTCAGGTATTAGATAGTGGAATTCTTCAAAGGTCACCTGTAAACCAACCTAGTTAGGCTGGAGTGGTGGCAGGGAAACGTATACAATTCCCCCTAGTAGGTATCGAATCCCCACCCACCGAGCATACAGTCAAAATACTAGCGTATTCTAAAATATTTACATACAAAACATAATGGAGCAACTGTAACTAAAACTTAATTAAATATAGCTGGTTTGTACAGGTTATTATCAGGTATATGCCTTAGAGAGTACTCGTATAAAGATTGCTTGCTCTCCTTAGTATTCATGCGGAGCGGCCCGGGTCACGTCTGAGACACTGAAGAAATATCTAAATATGTATGAATTTATAACAAGACTGCTAGCTAGTAGACGAGAGTACTGTAAAACTGCATTTGATAGTATACTGTAGTCACGCAAATCCGCTTGTCTGGTTAGGTAGAGTTCAAGACACTGTTGCCCTGTATGAATATTGATTAGTATATATTTTTATTTTTTATTACTTTTTCTTGTAATTTTCTAAGTTTCAATTGTAATGCAATATTTTTTGAATTTTGAAGGTCATTTTGGTATCTGAATGTGTACGGGAAGGTGCTGGTTCGATTTCAACTCGGTGTAATTAATTATTTTCATTTACTCATTCTAGTAACAAAACAAAGCGAAGCCGTGACTTTTATCCATACATTCGGGATTGTCTTGACAATTGGGCTCAAAAAGGAGAAATAATAATATAAAGAACGTACAAAATAGTGTCTTGACACTACGGCCTCTCTGCCTACACTGTTTTGTGAAAAACGCTTGAAGCTACTTTTATGTTAGTTAAGTAAGCGTTTGTTATCAGCACATTTGGGGGGGACGATTTCTTTACCTTCAAATAAAAGTATTGCATAATAACAATGATCACTTTACACTCCATGCTCGTTTTCATTTAAAATATAATTTTTGTTTTCGTAATATACTAAATTCTACACATATCCATTAACATACAATATATTATTTAAATTAATCATTAATTATTTTCAAAGGAAAATAATACTTTTAGCTTTTCAACACGCTACCTTAGCTATAAAATTTTAGTTAGAAGTAAAGCTATTCTATTTTTAAAACAATTTTCTAGCTTTTAGTACCACCTACACGATGTTTATAGCTTACCTTGTTCCTTTGATAGAATTGATTTTTACGTTCAAATATTTGTGCAGCTTACATAAGTATGTACATATTAGATTTATTCTTATTACATTTTGTTACTATATTGAATAAAGTATCGTAGGTTGCTGTGATTTTGAGACTTTCTATGCACGAGGGACGTAGTTGGGAAGTTTATTATGAATATGTACCTATGGATTTGAGTAAGATTTATTACAGCTCCACGCTGTATTAAGGATATAGCAGGGTAGGCAGAGGAAACCTAGTGTTAAGACACTCCGTTTCCCACATTCTGCAGATTTGTTGAGACAATACGTACTGAATTGAACTCAACGATGCGCATTGCCTGGTATCAGAGCGAAAAAATGAAAATATTAATTAATCATAATTTATTCTCTCGAGTGGTAAACGAAACTAACAACCGTCGTGTTTGCAGTCACACGCTTGTGTCGGCCATAGAGTCTGGCAAATCCTCTTCAAGATCTCGAGAAGGAGACTCGAGTTTTTCTAAGCTCTCGAACTTAGACCTGTATAAAACTCGGCTTCACGCTGTATCCCACACACAGTAGGGTAGGCAGAGGAAACCTAGTGTTAAGGCACTCCAAGTTCTGGAGGCATTGTGTATTGAGTGGCGGAACACAACGCTTTTTGCCGCCGCCGAGCTGTGCCTCGACACCAGAGCGAAGAAATGAAAATATGTATAAATGTAAATAAATATTACATTTCCTCGAGTGGGGATCGAACTCACAACAAGTCGATTTTACAGTCACACTTTTTACCCCTGAGCCACGACTGGCTTCGATAGACCAGTGTGTTTTTACAAAATGGTATATTTTTGTCGTGTCTTATCTAATTTACCAAAATCCTATAGTCAATTTCAAAAATATAAGAAACAAGAAACACGGAGTGACTTATCGCTTGTTTTCCTTGCCTAAAGAAAGTTAGCCAAATGTTAGAATTAGTTGAGGGTGTAATCTTATTTTACCTATCACTAACAAAGTTAACTTGTTTGTTCAACATTTACCGCCTTTTACATTATGTTCTTGTAAAGCCCGAAAATGTTTCATACAAGGTACATCAGCTTCAGATTCACGCATTTTCTTTGATAGCAGCATAGGTAAAGATACTTAGTGTCAAGACACTCCATTCTCTGCCGACTTCCATTCAGTACGGAACACAACAAGTCTCAAGCAACTTTTGTTTACTTCACGCTCGAGAAACCTAGTGCTTAAACTCTCTGTTCCCATTTAGACACTTTCGTTCCTCCACCGTATTAAGTGTCGTAGCACAACGCCGCACATTGCATTGTGGAAAGTAGAAATTGAACCCACAATCATCGTGTTTACATTAGAACGCTATGCACTGCGCCACGACAGCCCCAAAGAATATAACAAAAAGTCGTTTGTCCCATACATTATTGTAACCGCGTCATATAATGAATAAATAAATAGTAAAGACCCCGGCTGTCCCAAATTAGTAGCAATCTCGTTTCCAGAAGACCCATCTGTTTAGTTTTTCCTATTGTTTTATCTTATATATTGTATAATTGCCTACATGTTGTTAGGAGATGTTATAACATTTTTTTTTTGCATTTTGTACCTTGAAGATGTATCTCTCATATAGTAGTGTAGGCAGAAGGAACGTAGTGTTAAGACTCTCCGTTCTCTACTTTTCGTCTATTTTTTGCAAAATGCGGCGCCGCTATTTCACAACGGCCTCGCCTTGTTTATTTTTTATCGTTTATAAAAAAAAACTATCTAATAATTTTGCTATTCTAAGAGATTTTCTTAAGGAATTGCAGTCTGGCCTATTCCATATAAAATTTACATTTATCAGTGCAATATAAGACAGTGGCAAGGCTATATAAAATATAATAAAAAAAACAGTGTCACGCTGTATCCCGCACACAGCAAGGTACGCAGAGGGAATCTAGCGTAAAGACACTCGAATTCTGGACTCATCGCTTGTTGAGTGGCAGAACTGAATGCAGCGCTTTGCCTTGACACCAGACCGAAGAAATAAAAATATAAAATATAATGAAATAAAAGTTATATATAGGAAAAGTCGAATTCGAGTAATTCCCTGTTTCCGGAAATTCCCTATTATGTTTGAATTGTGAGGAGTTTATTATGGTTGTATTTTTAACCGACTTAAGAAGAGTAAAAAGGGAGGATATTTTTAATTCGATTATATATATCCGATTACTCAGCTAATTATGAATAAATTTTGGCCACTCATTCTTTCTATGTACCAAACTTCAGAACACGTTCTTTTTCATGTTCATTGTGACATCGTCGCATGTGTTTAATCTAGGTATATGTCTCGTAAATAGCTTTCTGTCAGTAATACTTAGGTCAATGAAGTCTGCGATGTACGTAAATTCCCAAAATATGTATAGGTACGTACCTACTTCTGAACGTGACATGTCTATTTTCATAGTAGTAATGCAAGGTTTTGATAGGTACCAAAATCATTTACCAGAAATATAGCTCAAGTTTTTGGAATATTATAACACTTACAATAAAAAATCAGCTTCACGCTGTATCCCGCATACAGCAGGTTAGGAGGTTAGTAGAGGGAACCTAGTGTAGTGAACACTCCGTTCCCTACTTTCTGCCGTGTTCTGGAGGCATTGCGTGTGGCAGAACTCAATGCCGCACTTTGCCTCGACACCAGAGCAAAGGAATGAAATTTAAATAAATATTTTATCTCCTCGATCTACTAACTAATGTTATTTCGTAGAAACTCAGCAGTAATAAAAATGCTCGACATTGCTTAAAATATTATTTATATTCATATGAACTAATAAGGAAAAAAGATACCGAATAAGCGATTGGTAATGTCATCTTACATTAATTACAAACAAAATTATATTTTTCATGATTCATCCATACAATGTGCTACGCACATAGAATTACTGGCGAGGTTATAAATAAATTAATATTACTATGACGATGACTGACTGTAAAATCGACTGGTTGTGGGTTCTCCACTCGAGGAAATGAAATATTTATTTCAAATTATATTTTCATTTCTTCGCTCTGGTCTCGAGGCAAAGCGCAGCGTTGTTATGATGTCTCCAGTATTCGGCGGAAAGTGGGGAACGGAGTGTCTTAACACTAGGTTCCCTCTACTTACCCTGTGTGGGGGATACACCGTGAATCTGTTTTCTTTTTTAACAAGTTACCTATGTAAAAACTTAAAATATATATATATATATATATAGTATTTACTTAGAATGTCAAATTTATGTTCTTATTAATATCAAGGAAGGACGTGTGGATGAAATAAAAGAAGTCTTAATGAAACAAATATATTTCATTACGAAATTAATTACCCAACAAATCCATTTTCAACACGTTTTCAAACCATTTTTCAATTATAATAGGAAAATGTGCTTTTAAGTGCCAAATTTTCATTTAACACGCTAAAAACTATGGTTACATATTATTGAGATCATAGCAATGTTCAAAAACATATTTATAAAAAAAAATGAGACAGTCACTTAGACAGGTACCGCCCATCTTGTGAGTAACCATAATTTTTAGTAAAATTTTTACGCCTAATGGTAACACTACAACACACACATTTATTGCACATTTAGAAATTTCGTGAAGTGTTTTTGTCTTTTTTTTTTTTAATTTTTAGAGATCCAAGACATTTACTATAATTTTGCACATCGATATTAATTGAAACAATATACACAATAGCAATTTTAAGTGACTTAATATATATCCAAAATATCGAACTATATACTAAGTTAGTTGATAAATGGACAAGAGACTTTAAAACCAATGGACTGTTCCGTAGATAAAAATTTGACATAATATTGCCAAATAAAAACCTTAAAATACCTATTAAAAAGTTTTTGTCGTGTTAAAACTATAAAACAGGACTATCTGTTCAACAGTAATAATTATCTGAAATATACCAGTAAAAAAAATATATTATATCATATAACAAGTATGTATTACGCTAGCGTTGGCTTAAAATTGAGAGATCCACCCAACACGCCCGAAATCTTGGATAACAATGCCGTTGTATATGTAAAAATAGTTGAACTTCATAAAAACTGTTACGAATATATAATTCAAAATTAAATCTTTCATTGTATAGTTTATCTATTATGAGCTGTCACCCAAAATATTCACGTGAAGTGAAGTGGATCGATCACTTTTTAATAATACATATATTAAATTAAAACATTCTACAACAAAAACCGTTTTAACTAACTACCAGAAACAAGACTATTAATAATATTCTTAAGAATCTTGAAGCGTTGAACTTGTACAAAATATTTTTTTTTTCGTTATCTGTATAAGGCCGTAAAACAAGTTAACACATCCACATAGCGCATCAACGAAGAAATCAAAATTAATTACTATGTAGCATTGCTCGTACATTATATACGTAATAAATTACAATTAAGGGGAAACATAAAAAAAAACAAGCTAAAACCTATTTAACAAAAAACGATTCAGCAAAATATATATATAAAAAAAAATGTATGCACTAACTGCAGTTCGGTATTTATATACAAAAATTTTCCAAACTCTCCGAACCGTAGAAACGAGACACGAAGATTTCCAAGCGACCGAATAACTTCCAACAAAAAAGTATTCCACCTACAAAAAATACTGGAAAACAATCTTATTATTTACCTAAACCAAATTATTGCTGGTTGATTGGTATTTGTATATAAAAATTGTAATGTGATTATATGATATTTATCAACTATGGAAGCTTCAATAAATAAAATGTCTCTGAAGAACAATATCTATCACATATCATTACACATTGTAGCACCACGCAGTTAATAGACCCATCTACGATATCCTACACTTACCTCTATTCATCTTTTGTATATGGACATGTATAAAAAATGAATACATCTGAAAAAAATAATTTAACATACCGTATAATATAAAACATTCTTTCTGGTATATGTTATTGTTTAAAATTAAATATATTTCTCTTATTGTTTTTATAGACTATTGTAATTGGGATTTGGCTTTTGAAAAGTTAACCTTTCAAAATGAATAACTATTTATTTATATATACTTATTGACTGCGAAAGATCTGGCCTACTTTACTTTCTACCCGAAAATCAGTCTACGTTCGTTCGTTGGCTAGGCTGTGGAGAGACTTCAGCTGTCAGATAACAATTATTAGTAATATCACAATGAAAGCAACCACCCATACTGGCCACAGGAGTATCGCTCCTGATTACATCTGATTTCGATAAAACATTGTTACTTTGGAATATATTTATTCAAAGATTTGGAATCAAAACATTTGGAAATCCCTAAGCTTATGCTTGGAAATTTCATGTTAAACAATATGTAAGAAAGTAATCTATTAATCGAAAGTTATTTTGTGAATTTAATTGTGGTATTAACTTCGTTTTATTTTATAAAAACATCTACAGTTATAATATTTTAGCAATTAGTCCAATATTGTTATCCCTGAGAAAACATATGTGTTGACTAGATCTAAATAAATAATTTATACAGGCGTATATTTTAAATACTAAAACACAAAATAAAAATCTTTGAAAAGTTGTCATTACATATTCCAGTATAGTATCAATGGTAGTTAACGTTCTCTCATGTCTTCTGTTCTCTTTAATTTTTCAAAAGTGGTTGCTTTATGGAAAATTTATGAAACAGTCAAAGACTTACTTTCATATTATATAAAAGTTAGCAAGTCTTGTCGATCGTTGTTATTCGATGTAAATTGCATTTGAAGACACTCAATTTGTATCATAAAAATAAACCTAAAACGACATAACCTTATCCATGGCCAAAGAAAATAATAACCTTATAAAACTGTTTCTGTGAGAAATAACCGAACGCTGAGTTGATGATAATTGGACGGAGATAACAATATTATGAAAACTATCATATTGTGCGCAGTTCAAAAACAAACTTATTTAGAAAGAAATTATTTAAAAATCTGACCAGACGCTTCAAATACCTCTCTCACACCTCGAGTGCTAAAATAAAAGACGTCAACTGACAATGTAAATAATGCCCACAGGCTCACAGTTCGCGGTTAAAAATTATTACATAAATTTCGCTTATAATCTGTGGCAAAAAACACAGACAAAATAAATACTAGCTCTGAACAATTAAAAAATGTCTTAAGTGGTTTTAGATTTGAACTCAGATGATGAAAGATACACTTAAAGTCTAATTTATCACAATTGTCCTGGTTTTAGCACATATTTACAAAACATTTGCTGTGCTCGATATACATATCTTTAGAATTTGATTTAAAAATTATAAATACAGTAATAAGTTATGAACATGTTATTATAAAGAAGACCACACCAATAATTAAATACAACTACAATTTAAAGTATCACCCAAAGTCACCGATGTAGAGGATACGGAGATTATTTCTATAGATTTATATGCTTGTAAAAGTAGTATTATCCAAAACTATCTGTTCCAGAGTAGTATAGTACGTGAGGGTCACCTTGAGTGATCTTTCCTTATATAATAAGACACTAATTTACACCACAACATCAAGTAACTACGGCTGATATAATTATAAAAAACAGTCAACATCAATTTCGAATGATTAATTTTATATAATATAAATTTTGACATATAATGGCGATTATCTTACAATTGAATGTATGTCGCATACCTAACATTGTACAATTAAATTTTTTCAAAGTAATTTACACGACGAGAATATTTATTAATTTTAATTTAGCACGTACCTAATGCCAAATGTATTGCGTTTTAGAGTATTTTGGTAGTAAAAAATAAAAAAAATTCAGAGTATTGCTTCTCGTTTTACACTAGAACTTTCTACTACCTAAATATTACTTATAATAATATCCCTCTGCCAAATTCAATAATATTTTATAATAAATACGTTATTTATTAACTGTATGTATAACAATAAAAAAAAACAATACAAAAAAAACATTATTCATTCAATGTACTATTTTGTGAATAAGAACGAATGCGCACATTTTTAATAATCGTAAACAAAAAACGTGTGAGAATATGCATAAATATTGCAACGTCTGCTCTAACATCATATAATGCTAATATAGATCAGTTGAGTAGAGGTGTTTCACCATGTATTACTCTTCAGTAATACATAGTGTAATCTCCCTGCTTTTCTGATCTACAAGTTAAAAAAAATAGAAATTAGTATTTTTATTATATTAATGTTAAAACATAGCAATTAAATTAAGTACAAAAAATTCTCCAAGAAAAATCATTTATCACGTCAAAAAATCATATTATTTTATCTGTTACATTACTATCATGTGTCACATTCGTGCTTAAAAACGATAATTTTATTTAAAAAAGATGATATATCGATATCTTAATTCGCAAACAACCTAACCATATCTGCGTAAACTTTACAAGTGATGCCGATAGCGTTATGTTACTTTATACGGATCAATTATTAAAAAATCTACGATTTTTTTAAATATACAGTTAAATATACTATATACCAACGTATTTTTTAATAACTGATCTTTAAAAAATAATTTCCGGCGTCTTATAGAGGTGAATGTTTAAAATCACACAGGTTGATCGATTTAAGGTATCGATATCACTCTCTGATACATGAGGCTTTCCCTCTCCTTCACACTTTATAAACTAACATCAGCGCCATCTAAGAAATCTTTTACAAAGACAACAGTACTAACTAAATAAATTATACTATTTACCCTAACTTCAATAATAACGGGTACCAAACAGTTTTTCGTTGCATTGACTATTACCTTAAGAAACATGAACAAATATTTTTTTAATCTATATATTATAAAATGACAGTTTAATGTTACGTTGCGTAACTAATGCCCGACGGATTTTATTTCAAAAAATACTGGCCCGCATACTGGAATAACGACTTATGTCACAATACATACACATACTCTTAATTATAATAATATAATTGACGACAGTTTACGGTCACACGTGACACTTAAAAAGAAATGTTAAAAATTAATTTTCAATATACATACATAATTATATATGTAAATACAATGGTCTACGCTGTATTTTAAATAAAATTAAATATATTTATTTATTATTACTTATATTAAATAAATTTATGTTGTATATAATTATAACTTACATAACATAGTATATAACATAATCTGTGAATTTAAATATGATAAAATAATAAATATTACTAGAAATTATTGATTACTAAATTCAACGACTGCAATAGAAAACATAGTAAAAATTTAGATTTTTATTTAGTTTGGATAACATGGTATCTTATTTTATTTTAACTATTATTTATTGTTGGAACTTTAGCGCTGAATGCGGTTCAGTTTCGCTGAATGTAAACGCCAAAATGAAATGTAAAAAAAAACTGGAACATCTAGGAAACTTGAGACGCTATAAAACAATTGCCTAAGAACTTCTAGTCAATTCTAATTGTGCAGTTTATATCTATAAAGAAATATCACAATATCGGCAGTTTGTTTAGTCTTAGACGAAAATAGCATACTACAGGTGGAAACTTCCAGAACAATGAAAAAAAAAAACGCGGGCAAGTATTTTTTCATTCAAATTGATCATAAACAAAACGCATATCTGTATAGATCAGCATGGACCTGCATCATAAAGAAATGTGTATATTTTGACAATTACTTTAACTACTTCAAGGTTTACTTTTATGAGGTACATATTTTGGCACAGAGAGACTTCTTATATCTATTATGAATTTATAAACTAGACATTTAAAATTACTTTAAATTACATAAAACATTTCGATGTTTTAAAACTTGTTGACTGGTCTTAATCATATTAATCACAGCTTTTTGCATTCTCTTAACTACCTACCGTCAACACTACAGTTTTCTAATTTCCCACCAATGGAATGAATTCTCAATCTTATTTTGCTCATAAATTTAAAGGCAACAAAATTCAGCTAAATTAAATTAAATACTTTTAAATTTCAACCTAAAATCAACTTTTCCTTCGACTACTAAATACCCATACAAAAATCAAGACTCAATTAACCAAATAGTATCCTACTCAGACTCTTTTTCAGTTCAAATAATAGTTAATATCATTTAACAAAAATTTAAATAAACAATAAATTATTTAGCCGTATCCATAAAGCCGAATGTAGTGTGACGTACGATAAAGTTATCCTTTTATTTCTTAG
>JAATLQ010030107.1:23269-35665 GCA_013421005.1 Heliconius erato x Heliconius himera | reverse complement strand
CTTGCTTTAATGAATAAGCTCTAATGAACCACTTTCTGTTAATTAAAGGCGGCGTGGGGGTGTGCGGGGGTGCGCGGGGGTGTGCGCGGGGGAGCGCGGGGGGGCGCGCGGGGCCGCGGGTGGTCGGAACTTTTCCTCGGGCTCTGATTGCAAATGTGAATTTGTGTAAGTCTAGAAAGAGTGTTTCCGTTGAAAAGGGGTAATGAGGCGGTATAGCGGCCGAATTAGTTGCAACTGCACTATTAATTACGGTTCCTAAGCTAAATTGTTTTGCTTTTATCTATTTGTTGCTAAAAAAAAAAACAATGGTCTCGGTAAAATGAATAGGTGTAGGTATATACCTACGTGTGAAGAAGAAGATGTCTATCGAAGGTTTCTAAGAAGATACTCCAATTTTATCCTATACTTACATACGTGAAATATACATAAATGTTTTATAATATAGAAATCATATCATGTTACTTAATTGTGTTAATAAATACATTTAAAAGATTTTTATTGGGTAGCTAAATCTTTTAAAATTATTTAACAATTTTTGTACTAAGCTTTTTGCGTTGTTTTATTTTTATTTATATAGCTTAAAAAATTGTATTAAAAAAAGAGAAAAAAAACAATCAATCAATCAATCAACGACACCATTATTTCACGTGCAGAAAAATTCACAAATAAATTTTAGAGAAACATGCATATACACGAAAACATAAACAGAATTCGAATCCACAATTAGTTAAATTTATCTAATGCCAACTACGCCACCATGTCGATATAAAATTTTGATGTCTTTTTTACATTTCAGAAATATCGAAAGGAGTTGCCTTATAGTATTAACACGAACTTAGGTACGACTCCAGGGAACTAAGTTGTGAAGTAAAAGTACTTAAACACTTAGAATTAAGAGCGAGCAAGTGGGTGAACGAGTGTTAGCTCATAGGGACCTAGTCGCCTACCCGAATATAAATTCTAATCTAAACGATGGCCTCAAACCTGGCTTGGTGAATTAAGTTTTATTTTTAATTAATTTTATTTTGTATTTAAAAGACAGACAAAATTTATCTATAGCATAAAATATATTATGAAACTTTCACCTTATATCATTTACATCTATGACTGAATGTCCGATTATTTCGTACCGTGTTTGAATATAAAAGAAAGAAAGAAAGAAAAATTTATTCTATTAGATATAGGTACAGGTACATCTACTTGAAATATAGTTAATTTATAGTTAAAATAAGTTTCTATTGTTCGTTGTTATATAACTACAAGTTACAACGAGCCCGATACAGCATAACCTTAATGAATTACATTTTTTTATTAGCTTGCAACGAGTGAATCGTTGTAGAATCTTTTCCATATAATTACTTTATATTCTGAAAGATGATAATTTGTCACATTATTTTTTAATTTAGCGTCACGCTGTATCCCGCACACAGCAGAGTAAGCAGAGGGAACCTAGTTTTAAGACATTCCGTTCCCCATTTTCCGCTGAATTCTGCATGTGGAGTGGCGGAACTCATCGCCGCGCTTTGCCTTGACACCAAAACGAAGAAATGAAATTAATAAACAATAATTTATTATCCCGAGTGGAAGATCGAACCCACAACCCCTTGTGTTTACAGTCATACCCTTGTGCTCCAACGCCACGATGGCCTCTAATCATCTAATTAATGAACCTAACAATAATTTATTGACCGATGAAGATGTCTTAACGTTATTTGCACAGATTATTAACATACATACATACATGCAACTGCCTTCATATCGTAACTAAAATGGGCATAAATTAATAATTTTACTGTATTATACCTAATTGTGATTGTAATTGGAAAAACGTGTTTTCTTCTTGTAATATTATGTATATAAGTATGTTTAATGTTTATCTTTTTTATTCTTTTTCCAGAATTGTAGCATTAAATATAATCATGTTTTCAATTTTGTATGATTAGGGGAATTGTGCTTAAGATGGCATACGAAGATAAGATGACACACTGCCAATATTGATTTAAATATTTGCGCTAAGTGCGATCTTATGACGTTTTAGAGAGTGTCTTTAGATATCGCTGGTATTCAAATTCATTATGACGGAAGGTAAACGCAGATTGGCAAGTAATTCATGTTTTCGTAATTTTGAATAGCAGAAAAATGTTCTTTTTCGCTTTTGCTTGGTGGTGAAAATACACGTAAGGAAGGGATTTTCTACTTGAAGTAATTTTTTATGTAAAATAGGCTTATTATATGACACAACTAACGCTAAAAGCGCATTCTTACCCATAAACTTGTGTCACAACTGTTACAATTAAATTTACATATCTATTGGGTAAGATGACATACAAAACGGAGTATAAGATGGCATAGCATGTCATCTTACACTTATAAATAGGATCGATTAAGAAGCCAGAAGAGAAGAGCGTACTTAATGAAATTTCTCCATTGCTAAAGTCTACTTCTACAGGAAAGTCACGTGAGAACAAAAAAGTCAGTGGATCGCAGGTTATGACGTCTATGTCATCTTATCCTATAGGTATATCGTCTTACACCGGTCGACCTAAGTGCGATTTATTTGTTTTTTAATTTTATGTTGCTTTGATTGTTCTGAAACTACAATACTCTCGTTGATTATGATATATATGATAATATACGCAATGTCCTGATCTCACATGACTTCATTTATTTCAAATATTTGTCTTGAAAGAAAAAGTATGTCATCTTAAGCACAATTCCCCTATATGACTGTACGTACAAACATGATAGAGCAGTGCCTTGCTTATCCTAAGTAATCTTACATAAAAATCGTAATGAAAAAAGGATATTCTTATATCCGATCCAAATAAAAGTTAAAATAAAAAAATAGATAGACAAGAAAATATATTTTGATAAAACGTTCTATAACAACGTAAACTAAAATTCATAGCTTGTAATATGATGCAAATAAAATTACATAAAAATAAAAAATATTAAGTAAAAATATGTCACAAAAAAGGAAAGTGAAATGTTCTTACTCTTTAAGGAAAACTATTAGATTGCAATGTTACATATTTACTTCTGAAACCGATGATTTTTGAATTGATTGCTGTGCGATTGTTGTTCAAATGATTTCAGTTATATTTTAATATAAGATATTACATACAAGTGATAAATAAAACGGTAAGTGGGTCCTAATTTTAAGATATTACGAAAATGGTACAAACCGCGCTCAACGAATAGTCAATGAGCGTGAAAAACTGAAGGATAATCAGGAGTTAACCAATGTGTGACTATAAAACTGGCTTTCGCTGTGTTTCAATATTAGACATATGCTGTTGTTACTGATATAGTTACGTTCCAAGTGAAAAATATTTGTTACTGAAAATGTACGTCCTCCTTGCGGTAAGTTGTTATTATAATGGATTTTTTTTTGTATTTTATTTGTTGATTTTAATGAAATTGTCAAAATAAAAAAAAATATTATCAAAAATGTAAAATACATAAAATATAATGTAAAGTAATATTTCATTCATCTTTATAGCTCGCCTCCCTCATCGCGACAGTGGCGGCCGCGCCTTATGGAGGATATGAAGTGGCGCCAATTGTGGAGAGCTACGTTAGTTTTTTATTATTATAGTTTTAAAAGTACTGTATCATGAAAAACACACTAAGGTGTATCTTGCACGTAGCAGTGTAGACAGAGGGAACCGGGAAACCTAGTGTTAAGATAATTCCGTTCCCGACTTTGCCTGGTCCCCAGATCGGAGAAATAAATATAATTAATATTTCATTTCCCGGGGTGATAACTGCAACAATCGCGTTTAAAATTGCACCTTTGCGCCTCTGCGCCACGACGGTTTCGATTATTTCATATGAATTATAGTATCAAATTTTATAAGCTTACAAGGTTTTGATATTTTATTTAACAATTTTATTTTTTAGTCTGTGCCACGCTATGAATTCAACTATGCGGTAAATGACCCTCACACTGGAGATAACAAAGCCCAGTCGGAAGTGCGCGAAGGCGACGTGGTGAAGGGCTCATATTCGCTGACCGAACCCGACGGCACCCTGCGCGTCGTCGAGTACACGGCGGACGCGGCGCGAGGCTTCAACGCAATCGTCAAACGCATCGGCCAGGCTGTCCATCCCCAAACTATATCTTATCCTATTGCTCCAGTCGTTTCCAAGCAAATCGTCCAACCAGTCTATGAACCGATTGCGCCCATCGCAGCTCCCATTGCCCCCATTCTCAATGACGCCTATGCATACTCCGGTGGACTGCTCGAATACGGAGGCTACAAAGATCAGGATTTGGGTCTGGGATTAGAAAGCTTATTGTACGGTGGCCTTGACTATGGAAGTTTAAAACATTAAATTATCTCTAGACTATGAATTTTCGCATCTGAACGTGTCCATTTGTCCATCCAAATGCGTTCATTGGCGAAAATTATTATAGTTATTATTATAAGATATTATAGCAAAAGAAAATAATAAAAATAATTTAATTTAATAATTTTTTTCATGATTTTCGGCATTTTGCGTTTCTTTCTTGATTGCGTATAAAAATCTATTTGAGAGGATTAAACCTAGTCATATTCATACTATCCAAAGTGCAAACAAATATTAAAGCCAATTAAGGTAGGTATATGTTCCAAGGACAGTTCCAAGAATACATGAATTAGTTTCTATGAAATTTCAAGTTACTAAAAAAAAATCTTGCTATTTTTACTTTATTTTTATTATTTTGCATTGTGAACAACACAAACTAATCTATACCTACCTATCATATTTCTTTACTTTTATTAAATTATTTAAAGCATCAAAAAGTATTAAGTAATAGATATATACATCAAATAAAACCATCACCATCAGTGACGCATATCACTTTATACCATAATTTTATATATAGCATAAAGCCTAACTGTACAAGCAATAGTAGCGGGTTCAATCCACTTTACAATCACAGATACATCGGTTAAAATTATATTATATTAACCTAAATAAAATATGTACAGATATAGAACAATCCAAAAATAAAACGTCACAACAATTTACTACACATTTATTTCTCATAAATAAAAGACCAACACATTTACATTGTATTAAATGCATATATTTGAGCTGTACGCGCCGACACCGACCGAGCTGACCACCGACCATATTGCGTACAGATACAGCCACAACAGGTTTTGGAATTATTGCGAACACATGAAACGTATACAAAAATCATTTTTTTTTAAATTTAATAACAGTTCGTTGCCTTGCAAGTTAGTTACATAATAACTGGAGAATATATATAGAATAATATCAACCTTCTTATATTGTGTATTCTTAAATAAGATTATGTATAAAATGTAGCATATTGGAATAAAAGTCAGTATATTCAATATATTTATCTCTTCTTATAATCCATACAAATAATCTTTTTTAATATCATATACACATCTAGCTTTGCCTTCTAATAATTCCATACATCTTTTTAATAAATATTTCGTACACCGTCGCATTGAAAACCATCTTTACTATAAATATAACTTATTGAAAATGAAATAACATAACACTATAGGTACCTCTATATTTTTCGTTGCTACTAAAAGACAAAAACTACAATTTTACAAAGTATACAAAAACATGAAAGTTAAACTGTAATTACTACAGTGTAAAATCTATATATAACGTTACTCGACGAACTCACTAAAGCGTCAACATCCTTCTAGTTTAGTTGGTTTGTTTTCGTTATACTGCAGTAAGTGTTACAAAAAACCAAAACAACAACAAATGGTTTATCGGTTTCCATATTTTGATGACTTTGCATTTCAAAAAAGTATCTATAATAGACTATAAAAAAAAATATACAGCCAATATTTTATTAGTTTTAAACATTTGATATTTATAAAATGTGTACTTGGTTGATAATAATTATAGTACGTACAATTTTTGTTATATCACCATTTAACGTCCAGCGACCCTTCAGTATCGTTATATAGAATTCACACTGTAATACATATAATATTATTATATATATATAGGTTTTCTCGGCTATGTATAAAGAAAATCTTTAGGCACGGGCATCACCAAACGACCAAAGACATATTCTATCAACCAGATAAGCGAACACCATGTCCGCTATCAACACTTGTACGACAATTACTCGATACTGAAAAGAGACAAAAAATAGTTAATTAATAGTTATAATATTTTACCGCGGCTTAGATCGCGTGGTAGCTAACTAGCTACTTCGATCAGACCACGAGATCTATCTATCACGAGATCTAAGCTAATTATAATTAAAATATATAAGAAATTGTGTATGCCAGATCAAAGAGTCCGAAGTAAAAGTCCAAGTAAAATCGAAACGATTAACTTGATGTAATATATCATAACGTCGTGATGCGGAAGCACACACATGTGTCTATAAATGCGACGATTGTAGGTTCGATTCCCATTCGAAGAATGCAACATTTAATACTTTCATTATCTCGCTCTGGTAAAGAGGCAAAGCGCGGTGTTGAGTTCCGCCACTGAACACGCAATGCTTCAAGAATTCGCGAAAAAATGTTGAACGAAAGTATCTCAATTGGGAACGGAGCGTCTTAACACTAAGTTCCCTCTGGCTATCCTGCTATGTGCGAAATACATCGTAAAATTTAAAAATACAAAAAAAATATAACTAAGCAAAACATAAACAGAATGTCTTTACACTAACTTCTCTCAGCCTCACACACTAAAACATACAAAATACTCACATCAGGTGGGAAATAAACAATTTCAAACAAATTAGATAAATCAGGGAACACGCCCGTCGCTAACGCCAGGACAGCGCCTCCTGATACCAGAATACTGTATAAAAGTGGTTTATTGTCTTTCAAACCTTCCATAAACGGTTCGCCCTGAAAGAAAAAATATGTTAATTTAATTAATTATTAAATTTATTATGTCATTATTATAGAACGAACTCGAAGTCACTCTTCTTTGAAATTAATAAAAAAAATAAGTTTTCTAAAATATTACATACTCTATAATTGATTGCAAACGTTGATACTTGAAGTGCCATAGATATAATATAAACAGTGCTGTTTAATAAATCTGGAGTGTACACGTGTTCTTCATCCTCTGCCAAATCCATATCTAATTTAGGTTTAGTATCCCTAAAATTAATAAAATGGTTTTAAAATTTAAAATATATTAATATATATTATATAATATATATAATTAATTAAATTAATACTTACATTAAAAAAATCCTATTTAACAATATAATAAAAGTATAATTGAGTTTGTTTTCTTATAAACAATGGAATAAATTATTCATAACGCAAAAACTGTTTTTTTCCTCCTAATCACATTACAGAATACGCCATATAGGATTTAGAATGATATCACATAATAAAATTGAATATAATGAAACTTATAAACAAATTAACATATCTATTGAGGAAAATGTATACTTGAAATCAATATTTAAAATGTTCATAAAAAGAAGACAAGGGAAATAAAAATATGTAAAGAACAAAATTAAATATTATATTATTAGCTTGAAGGTCAAGCAAATAAATATAAATAATTGTTGAAGTGAAATATTCTAAGTGAGGGACGTAACTATGACCGCAGGTATAGTGGGTTACTTTGGGTAGCGGAAATTTGTAAAAATCTCCATACAGAGGTGCTAAATAAGTTATAACAAGCGTATAAAAATTTCGACGTAGCTTGATGAGAACGTGGCTTAGTGGTTAGAGCGCCTGGTCGATTTCCGAAGGCGCGGGTTCGAGTCCCGCTACGATCCAAATTTTTATACATTTTCTAAATAAGTATTTAAAAAAATAAAATAAAAAAGAAATAAGAAAAAAACTATTAGTAGTCTAAAACGGAGAATAATATGTTTTAACACTAGGCCTTCTTGCAAAAGAATAAAGAGTGAAAAAATATATACCTGTCAGGCGATCTGGCTGTGGCTTCACGAACTAAATACACAAGACAAATGAAGTGAACTGCAAATTGTGCGAGCACTGTGACTATTGTGTACACATTGAAGATATTTGGTAGAGGCCGCTGTTTGGATAAATGTTTCAAAGGCTGAAAGAGAAAAAAATTCATTCTAATGAAGACAAGCTGTTTAACAAAATGTTATTTTTTTTATTTTTAAAACAAACAAACAATACAATAAATTATAAAATGAGAAAACACAGAGAGTGATCCAAAAATCAATCAAGTTTCCACAGTTACTTATACATCGCAGAAATTTAAATACACATCTCAATTTAAACAACGCAGGTTCCTTATTATATTCTACATAAATTACATTCGTCCGGTCATAAGTCATAAGGCCGGTCGTGGCGCAGCGGCACGAGGTGTGACTGCAAAACCGACTGGTTGTGGGTTCGATCCCCACTCGAGGAGATGAAATATTTACTTAAATTTATATTTCCATTTCTTCGCTCTGGTGTCGAGGTTAGCGGCGTTGAGTTCTGCCACTCAACACGCAATGCCTCCAGAATTCGGCAGAAAGTGGGGAACGGAGTGTCTTAACACTAGGTTCCCTCTGCCTACCCTGCTGTGTGCGGGATACAGCGTGAAGCTGATTTATTTATAAATTACATTTTAAAAACATATATTTTTTTTTTATATAAATAAATAGATGACAGACATACAGAAAATAGAGTGATCTAATATTAAGATAAGTGTTGCTCTTTTTTTTTTGTTACGAAACCCTGCAAATATGATGATAAACATTGACAGTTACCAATTAATAGTAAAAAATTCTATAAAACAACAGAAATATGTTGTAATAAACGTATAAGAGTTCCGGCGTAGATTTAAGTAGATTAGTATAACTTAGACCTTTCAAGACAAGGGTGAAGAGGCACTATCTAGGAAAGCATGCTCCACCATCGTTCGCATCGTGATTTACCACCAGGTGAGATAGCGGACAAATGTTTGCCTATCTCCAATAAAAAAAAAGATTGACAAGGTCATATGGCTTAGTGGTCAGAGCGAAGAAGCGCGGATTCGAAATACATTCAAATTTCGATATGTTTGTCTTAAAGTATATTTCTATCTTCAATGTGAAATAACACTAAAAATGTTAAATTAAATGATATTCTTACCTTCGATCTCGATATAAAAAGGAAACAAGAAGCCAAAAGTAAACTTTGTAGTGTTGCCTGAGTGTCACTAAATTTAATGCCATCCAAATATAATACAGATTGACTGTACGCCAGGATGAGCGCGTTCAGAGCTAGGATTTTAAACATTTGTAAAGTAGTCACGAGAGTACAGCGACCTTGCTTTATGATGTGACAAACTGTAAAGAAATGTTTTATTATTAATATTTTGGAACATTAAAAAAACTAAAATTGATTTTGACAATCGTAGTTTAATAAGTTTAAGTAACTGGTAGACAACTACCGAAGCAAGGAAATAAAACTAATTAATTTATAGAACCGGGAAAGGAAATCGAATCCTCAACCAATCGCGTGCTTAAATAATCGCGACGGCCTCATAATATTTTTGATCCTAATATATTTTGATGTATAATATACATAAAATATATGTAGAATCTCAAAAGATAAAAATGTGCTGTGAATTTTAATTACTAAAAAAATCACAAAAATAAACAAAAGAGACACAGACAAACTATTTCTGTGGTGTAATACAACACAAAAAAAAAAGCATCACAAAACAATACTCACTACACAATATACTAGAGAGTCGGCTAGTAAACGGCGCGGCGACACTCGCATCGCCCAATCTAACTAATTGGGGCTGATCATCCTCCTCGAGCTTCTTTATAGCTCTACGTAGTCTGGCTGCAGCTTCAGCCCGGCTTTCAGATCGAGCGTCAAGAGGTTCCCTGAGCTGTAATGGCCTACGTGGTTCTGGTTCTGGACGCTCTTCACGCTTCTCCTTCGGACGTTCGGGTGCATTTGCAAGAATTGCTACACCCACCTTTAAAGGTAAAATAATTTTATAAGTATTCCATAAACATATAATTCTTATACTTTTTATAAGGATCATTTTTTATAAACTAATAGCTTTTGTTTTATAGCTTTACCATGTATTGCGCACATAGCAAGGTAAGCAAAGGTAGTCTAGGAACCTAGTGTTAAGGACTCCATTCTCAATAAGACACTTTCCCACTATACTGTGTAGTAGCTCTTGTATTAAATAAAAAATAAACAAAAACGATAAAGCTATTTAATCTTAAAATTTTGTTTAAGTAGATAAGTAAAGACATAATAAGAAGAAGATAAAAAATGACTAGAAATAAAGTTGCTAGAGAGGTGCTAACAACACAAGTTTTAACGACGTAAAAAGTTTCATCGTAGCGTGTTGTGAATGTACCTATAATTTAATTGATATGGGATCTAGACGCTTCAACGAGAAACGAGTCGTCTTTAAGAGGTTTTCACCTAGTATTTTTTTATACTACTACTACTTAAAATATTATGAGTATATACTATAGTAAGTATAATTAGAAAAAAAAACCAAGATGCTTACGTCAGCATGTTTCAAGGCTCCCACATCGTTGGTTCCATCGCCACACATAAGTGTCACGTACCCTAAAGATTTCAGTGTAACAATAATAAATTCTTTCTGTTTTGGGGCAAATCTAGCGAACACTTTTATATTTGCTATAATTTCTAATAAAAATTTATTATAATTGTCATTTAAATATTTTAGTCCTTCCCCGGTTATGCACAGATCGTATTTTTTTGTTAGCTCCTTCGACGTTTTAAACGGTTGCACCGGAAGTTCCACTGTCTCATTAATAGATTTCCACATCCATTCCGTTTCAGATTTGGTAAGAATCAGTACGTCGCTCTTTTGTGTAAATTTCAGTTCTTTGGCAACATGGCACGCGGTCAAAGGGTTATCACCGGTAATCATTACCACAGAGTGTGACGCGTGGACAATTTCAGCAATCGCCTTCTTGGAATCACTCTTCAAAGGACACGATATAATAACAAATCCGACGAAGGTCAAGTCGGATTCCACATCTTCTCTAGATAAATCTCTAATGTCTTGCGATGTCAGCTTTCCTAAATTTCTATAGCCTAATGCCAACACTCTCGCACCTCGTCTGGACAGAGTTAAGTGCACGTGGTCGTAATGGCTGGGAACTTCTTTTAACATTGTTTTTATTGTCTCAGGGGCCCCCTTCACACTGCTGATATAATGCGATTCTAAAAACCCTCGATCATTGACTTGGTAGCCAGCAACTACCGACATTCTCTTTAAAGCACTCGCAAAATGATTCCTATGAACGATTTTCAAGGCAGGCGACTTTCCCTTTTTTGGTACAACGGCATCGCCTTTAGTGAGATTCCATTCCGCCGCCTTTAAAGTAGCCTTTTCAAGAGGATCCCCGACAACGCCATCATCTAATTGTACTAACGAATGACAAGACGCTAACACTTGTATTGTTTCAATTGGAGCTTCTGATAATGGTATAACAGTAGCATCCGTGTGGTCCCCTATACCTGCAACTCCTTCTACCACCAAATTATCACTAGTCAATGTGCCAGTTTTGTCAAAACAACATATTTCAACTTTTCCTGCAAAAGGTATCCTAAATGGTTCTGTACAATATACTGCTAGTTTTGATAATGATAATAAAGAAGTGTTTACAGCCAATGATAATTCAATCGGCAATTCAGGAGGAACTACAGATGTCAATATTAAAGTACATTCCAAAAATAGTTTGTATCTATTTCTTTCAGGATCCTCACAACCCTTAATCCACACATATGCTGCTGCAGCAATGGCAAATATGAGAAGGAATAGAATGAAACCAAATGTCTCTAAATTGTTAGCAGTAACTCTCTTGACACCAAACAAAATAGTTCTAAGCAGTTTTCCTTGTGATGTATTAAAACCATTACGGATGACATATCCTATACAACCATTATCAGGTGCTTTAAGTCCTGTAGACATAGTTTTACTGGGTGAAGAATGTTGGACTATTTTAGTACCACCAAACAACATATGCAATTTACCATCGCCTTCTACAACTAAGTTTTGCTTAAGATCTTTCTCATTTTCTAATGGCTCTTTCATTTGTGGGACACTTTCTCCAGTCAACATGGATTCATCAACTATACAAGAACCTCGCAATAGAAGTATATCACAAGGGACTAAGTTATCAGTAAGGGAACGAGTGAGTGATACAATATCACCTGGTAACAATTGATCGCTAACTATTTGGCGCCACCTTCTATTCCTGTATACATGTATGTTATAAGGCTTGTTCCCCATTTTTCTAATTTCAGCCATGTTCCTCAACTGTTGCTGTACAAGAGTGCATTCAAACATTACCAACATGACAAGAGTGAATATAGAGTAATACCAATACTTATCAAGGCACCATAGAGCTACACAAAATACTTGAAAAACAAAAAATGGTGCTGTTGCTCTCTCTTTAAAGAGTTCCAT
>JAATLQ010030107.1:0-15269 GCA_013421005.1 Heliconius erato x Heliconius himera | reverse complement strand
GTGCGTCCTCCAGATTCAATACCTCTACATAATGTTGTAATATCATTAGCACAATTTTGCATAAGTTCTGGAGATAATCTATAATCATCCATAAGCATTTTTCTATGGTCAATCATTTCTGCCATACATTCTGGAGAAATATTTGTGCTTTCTACTCGTGATATATTTTCTAAACACAGTAAAATTTGTGCAAGTCTTACATCTTTATCTTCAACAACACCTTTCCTACAATGATATTTACGAATATCTTCTTTACAAGATTTTACTAGACCCTTGCTCATTTTATAATTCATTATCATATTTCTTTGTATGTAAAATAATTGGTCTTGACACTGTTTTGTCATTGCTGTAATCAAGAAAATATTTGGTAATGTTAAAAAGAATCAAAACACATGATTTTTAATGCAAATCAAAGAGATTCTCAATGCGCAGGGACACAAACATACAACTGTAAATGCTAAAGTCGTGGACATGATTTCCACTTACCCTAAAATACCCTTTATCTAGAATCAAACAAATGAACACTTTTAAAAATCTGACATATTTATTTTTAAGGGAGTATCCAATTGACTTTAAGGCATGTTAAGGTAGTGAGAAGTAAGTAGCGAGACATTCCCCATGCGACAAATTTAAACCTGTTTGTAGTGTCCGACCGAAACAAGGTTTTCAGCCAAAACCGCACCTTCGGCTATGCTCTCAGGTTCGGCCGAAACCGAAACTTTTTAATATACAGTATAATTAAAGACTAACTGAAACAGTCAAAACCGAAACTATGGCCGAATCTACGATTTTTGGCCGAAACTGACTAAACCTAATCTTTGGTTGGTCACACCTGTTTGTACAACCTGACCATGACAACTATCATCACTTTCAACTATAACCTCTGATTGGATATTGGCAGAACCTAGGTCAGAGAGGATTTCAATAGGAATTTCCGATTTATTGGTGCCAAAGTTCTGAATTTCTCTAGATGACATTACTAGAGACCAGTCTTGGTGCACCACAATCAATCACATTGTTGTATCCCTACACAAGCGTGTGATTGTAATTTAAAAGGTTTTGAGTTTGATTATATTTTCGTTTTCTCAATCCTGTGACAAGGCAAAATGTGGTGTAGAGTAGAACATGCAATGTCTTCAGAATTAGGTAGAAAGTGAGGAACAGAGATATCTTAATGGAAACAGTGTCTTAGGACTAGGTTCCCCCTTCCTACCCTGATATGTGCATACATTATCATTACAACCGAGGGGAAAGAATTATTTTCATTTTCTCACTCTGCTCTAAGACAAATTTCAGCATTGGGTTTAACTCAACACAACATTGCAATAATTTTATGGTTGTTTGGACAACAGAGTGTTTTAACACTAGATTTTTTTCCCTACACTTATACAATATGCTGAATACAATATAAAACAAAAAATAAACAAGCAAAATTTTTACCATTTTCATATTTATGTCTCACTAGACATTTGTACATTAACAGTGAATCTGGTACTTCATCTGGACAGAAATTTTTCTGATCAATATTACATGCTGCAAATATAAGTCTGTCTATTTGCAAAGTAGTATATTTCATCTCTTTCAATGCCACAATTTCTGATTGACATTCTGGTCTTAATTTATCTCCAAGACTTTGAAGGCATTTTAATGTAAATGTCTGGGAAAGACTTTTAGGATCTGATGGAATTCTCCCACAACTGTGTGCTTCAATATCATCTAAGCAGCTCTTTAAAAAGTTGCCGGTTATCTGCCAATCATTAAATATTAATGATTCTAACTGATATATTGTTCTTTGACAAATTCTATTCTTTAAAATTGGTTTCCGTTTTAGTATACAATCAAGTGAGTTAGAACTTGGGTTTAGACAATCAGAAATTATGGTTTCTTCTTGGCATGGTCCTTTTAATTTGTATTCTATATAACTTTTTTCAAGTAATTTATTTTGGAGCGTCCATATTTTATGTTGACATGAAAAGGGCACCTGAGTTTTATTATTATGAGTTATGTTCAACGCACAAGACAAGACATCAAAATCTTCATCTAACTGTACACATTGCCTCTCAAACACAGCACAACCTTTTAAATCCACTGTGTATCTTTCACTATCTGATTTGGCACTCTCTATCCCTTGAAATCCATTTGTATAGCTTGTAATAAAATTGATGAAATAGCAAATTACTAATAAAGTTATGTTTTTAGTTATGTTGTTATACATTTTAACGCACCGGTTTACTGTTTATTAACAATTTAGCTACCATTGAAATATTATTTGTGTTTGAAACACATAAAATATTATTAGTTTATTAAGCCCAATTTGTAACATATCTTTTGTATGTAAAATTACTTAAAAATCACCACATATTTAAAAAAAAACAAATATGCAGACAATTAAATTGCTACAAGTTGTCAACAATAATGAAGCACAGATAACATTTATAACGGCTATAAAGTCTGTAGAGATGTAAAATACGAAATATAATTAAATTGATTGTTATTAGCTTATCGATTTTCCCTTACTCGTTAAATTTCACTAATCAACTTGCATTATAATTTTTTTATTTTCAATAGTGACTAAATTATTATTTTACCAAGCTACTTCGAGGCCGGTCGTGGCGCAGCGGCACGAGGTGTGACTGCAAAACCGACTGGTTGTGGGTTCGATCCCCACTCGAGGAGATGAAATATTTACTTAAATTTATATTTCCATTTCTTCGCTCTGGTGTCGAGGTTAAGCGCGGCGTTGAGTTCTGCCACTCAACACGCAACGCCTCCAGAATTCGGCAGAAAGTGGGGAATGGAGTGTCTTAACACTAGGTTCCCTCTGCCTACCCTGCTGTGTGCGGGATACAGCGTGAAGCTAATTAATTTTTTTTTTTTAATTAAAAAAAAAAAACTTAATTAGCTTCACACTTTTTCCCGAGTAGACAATTTGTTTTCACTTTTCACTCAATTTTAGAGACAAAACGTGTTCAGTGGTGGAACTAAACCTTGCGCTTTGTATACCAGAACGGGAAAATGAAAATAATTCCAATATAATAATTCCTGTCTGATATTCTCATATCAGACAGGAATTATTATATTGGATCCAACCTATGATCTTCACGTTTACGATCAGACACTGCCTCCGCACCACGATGCCCACTTATTTAATTAGATAATTGTTAATTTCACATATTTGCCACGTCATGCAAGTAAGATTAAGATAAACAAATGTGATATTATTCTTTTTTTCATTGAGTTATGTAGCTGAATCTCCATTAAGTAGTTATGCAGGACTCAATGTCGTTGGAAATTTTTTTTTTTGGTCTTTTTTGAAAACTGTTTAGCAACTTTATCACTTGGTACGTGATACATGATTGTGTATGTACACTATAATTATTTAATTACAAAGTACATACCCAATACCTAAATTATAAGTGTTATTATTTATTGTATAATACAGTAAGATGTTAACTACCCATTTACTAAATATTTACCAGTTTTTTAGTATTTACTAGTTAGGTATTACTTTATTTTTACTTTTACAAAATTGAATAAATGATTGATAAGTCATGTTATTTACATGACTTTTTAGCAAATTAGCAACACTATGTTGAAACATTGCACGTTTTCAGTTCATTATTCTAGGGAAAACATGAAAAATCTTAATGCTTTAGCTGTTGACATTCATATTATATACAAAAAATATCTTATTTAAATGGCTCTACTTCATCGAATAATAAATTATTTGCGTGTATCACTAATACATCCCTAGTATAGAAAATATTTTTAGTGAGTCTGTGTGTGTAATATTAACATTTTATTCGTCTTTTTGTCAAGTTTATATTGCTTGTAATTACTGCAGACTTTTAGTATTTTGTATTAAGTTATATTTATCTAAAGCTTAACAGTGTATATTTATATTTTGATAAAGAAACTATGGAAGGCTTTATCGAAGTTAATGAAATATCAGATTTTGTTTCATATATAAAAAGTGTAAGTATTCAGTTGACGTGTTATGCGGCAAAATATGCAAAATATATCTAACTTTAATTTTGTGGTTTTCTAAAAGAATGATAATTATAATTAATTTTGTCAAGAATATTAAATATTACATAGATTCTATCTATCATATCCACTATTAATTATAAAAAACTATACATGTTTTGTCCTGAAATAGTCCAAACAAAACTGACGTTTTTATTTTTTATTGTTTTACCAATTTCACTATATAAATTTAAATTCAACATAATAGTTGGAAATATGATATGCAAACACGAAACCGTGGAATTCTGTTCAAAAATTTTAAAAATAATTACAATATATTCTAAATTATTCTAACATGAGTGATTTCTTTTTAGATTGAATGGAGAGATCCATGGCTAATAGCTCTTTTATCATTTCATATTCTTGTTACGTTTACCTGTCTGTCAACAAGAAACTATAGCAACTTTCAAATTATTTTATTTATTGCGTTATGTAAGTATTTCTTTTAATATTAAATAGTAAATATATTAGTGAGTATATAAATTAAACATGTCTAGTTGTAGTAATCAATATTGAAAGAAGTGTCATTTGCATCTACGTAAATAATATAACAAAGAGTATTTAAATTTATGATATCGAAGTATGTTTTCTGTAGCATTGTTATATGATGTTTGTTGTGGTTGTGCGTTAACTTCATACTCCAGGGAAAGAATTATATTTATAGTCAGTTTATTTTCATTTGGTAGACAAAATCTGACTTCACACTGCCTGTAAAGTGTTATTGTTATTTTTTTGTTCATAACTATAATTAATAAACTAAATTGATATTGCTTTTTATTATAGTAGCTATCAGATTTATTTTGTAATATAAGTTGAGCATAGTAGTATCCTAGCTTTTCTTTCTTTTTATTTTAAATTGGAAAGTTTATTTTCTATATCTGTAAATAATAAAATCATAAATTATTACAAGCTACACTTCTGCTTGGAAAGAGTCGCAAGTTAAAGTAGCAGCTGTTTTAATAACTTCAACATATTGACTTATACCAATGCTCTTGATCTTTGTATTCATACTTACAAGGTTACTTCTTTAAAATGATTATTATATTCTTTTGTAGTTGAAAATGAAATATTGGTTATAGTTTAAAAAACAAGCATGACATTAAATAAGCCATTTTTGCCCAAAAACAGAAACATTGTTGTATACTGCACTGCAACATATCTCACAAAAAAATATTGCCCTGCATAAATAATAAAAGAACTAACATTAGTTAAAAAAAATAGCTTCACGCTGTATCCTGCACACAGCAGGGTAGGCAGAGGGAATTTAGTGTTGGTTGACACACTTTGTTCCTCTCTTTCCTCCAAATTCTGGAGGCATTGTGTGTCGAGTCGCAGATCTCTGCATTTTGCCTCGACACCAGAGAGAAGAAATAGAAATATAAATAATCCACAACCACTCGATTTTACAGTCACACTTTGTGCCCCTGCGCCACGACTGGCCTCGACTAACATTACTTCATTTCTAAATTCTAATGTTAAAAGGTTTAATGCAAATTTTTAAAACCACACTAGGTCGTAAATACCAGGCGCTTTCAGCTCCTCCTATTAATACTAGCAATGATGTAAAAGAGTTAAATTATATTTTTTTGATTCCATTAAAAAATATCGTTCAACTTTAAAACACGCTTTATTGGCTGTCACCTTTTTCACTAAATGACCTTTAATGATTAATTATTCATGCTCGTGATATTATTTATAATGTTGTTACGGATTTGTGTGATTAATTTTGTTATTTAGCAATAATCAATGAACCTATTTTGATAATAAATTTATAATTTTATATATTGTTACACCTATTATACCTACATGTGACAAGGACAAAAATATTGATTAGGACTAGTTGAAATAGCCACTACCACTCTCCACTATTTGCTGTGCATTTATTTAATAAGTAACTGTTCATAAGCCTCTTGATTTTATTTAAAATTAAAAAATATATTTAATATCATAAAAAGTATGTATGATATGCGTAAAAAATACATATTTAGCATTTCCAAACAGACTTTGGTTTTTATATAAATTACAAGTACCTATTAATTTTTTAATTGCTATTGAAGCCTCTTTTTTATCTTCATGGTGTATCTCGCACGTGGCAGGGCAGGCAGAGGAAAACTAGTGTTAAGACACTCCGTTACCCACTTTCCGCCGAGTTCTGACGTCGCGCTCTACCTCAGATGAAAATATTAAATATTTAATTTCCACTAGTGGGTATCGAACTCACAACCTGTCGCGTTTATAATCGCACGCTTATGTCCTTGCGACACGGCTGGTCTCTCATATTTAAGTCTATCCACATTAAATAAATCGTATAGGTAATAAAAACGCATTTCAAGGTGACCAGTAGTAGGTTTAATCTCCACGAAACCTTTACGAATAACGCTCAAATAGTCAAGCCTTGGAATACCGTACTTTGAATTTACAATTAGAGTACTATATTTACCTACTTAATTGAATTATTTATATATAAAGTGCTGTTTTACTTAGGACACAAAGATTTGGGCCCTGTAGTAATAAAAATAAATTGAAAAAGTAATGAAAAATAAATTTAAGCAGTAGAAATTAAATTGTAGCATGTGCCCTTATAATTTTTGTAATATAGCGAAGTTAAAACCACAATTTTTATTATTATTTTTTTATGTTTATATAAATAACAATCTTACGGACGAAATGCGATACGATCATGCAACCGATGTTGTACTTGATAATACCAGATATATTCAGTTCTACTAAATATAACATCAAGATATATTATTTTTCAGTACTCCTCGTTTATTTTTCGGAAAGTATAAACGAAGTTGCCGCCAGGAACTGGAATCTGTTTTCAAGGCAACAGTACTTTGATAGCAAGGGTCTATTTATATCGGTGGTGTTTTGTATACCCATCCTGTTAAACTGCATGATAATGGTGGTGAGTATTGTATATTAAACTTTTTTTAAAAATGAATATGTACTAACATAGGGTAAGTTTTTAAATGTAACTAACAAGTGGACCAAGTCTTAATTAAATTAAATTAAAATTTAAAGTTCTTCACACACACATCACGGTAGGAACCTAATGTTAAGACACTCCATTTCCCATTTTCCAAATTCTGGAGGCAATGCGTGTTGAGTGGCGAAACTCAACGCAGCTCTTTACCTAGACACCAGAGTTAAGAAATGAAAATATAAATAAATATTTAATTTCCTCGACTTGAAATCGAACTCATAACCAATCGCGTTTACAGTCACACATCTGTGCGCCTGCGTCACGACAGGCCTCAAGTATATATTTATTATTTATAAAAATCTCATTTTGAAGTTTAAATCCATAAAAAATACAATAAAACTAAATTATACAATAAAACGATAGCCAAATGACAACTTGGTTAAGTTTACCTTTACTCTAAATTCGTATAGAGACCTTCTAACTGGTAAAAAAGGGCGTAAATTTAAAAAAAATAACCTGCGTTACGTAACCATATCACATAATATTATTATAGAATTTAAAACATTTTTAACAATAAATTCTGATTTAATAAATAAAAGAAAATATACATTAATTATTAACCTTAAATAGATTGTGACAAAGCTGTGGTTAAGCTTGTACGTTGGCAAACAGCATTAACTGTTAACACAATCAGGTATTATGGTATTAAGATTAGTTTATAAATAGGGCGGAAAACGTGGAATTCCGTATGTTATCACTAGTTTTCTTCATGGCTGTATATTTTAAGGTTTCTATTCTCTAAAATAAGGATTAACTTAAATTAGACAACATATAGGTTTGTCTACATATTCTAATAAACTTAAACCAGTAACTTTGTAAATGGAAAAAGAACTCGTATATTTCTTCTAAATGTCGGAAAACAGCGTTATAAAGTCATACAATATCGCAGACATAACAATGGTCCGATAATTATGTGTTATCTTGTTAAGCATTCTTTGATTATATACAGACGTCCTAATTTATAACAGTTTTTAATACTTACGTTAATGTGATGTTATGGTGGTATAAATATAAAAAAATATCACATTTTTTTCTTAACACTATGTTCCTCTACATACCCAAGCAGAGCAGCCTAGTGTTAAGACACTCTGTTCCTGTCGTTATCGCCGAATTTTATGACATTGGGTTTAGACCAAAGTGAGAAAGTAAAAATAATTTATTCCCTAGTGGTAATCGAACCCACAACCGTCGCGCTTACAGTAAGTCACTGTGCCGCTGCGCTACGACGACCTCTTGAACTTGATTATCATTGTACTTTATTATATTTATAAAGAATGTAGAAAGACAGTCTTATCACATGTAAAGTTTAAAAATTTAAAAATATGTACGCTTAGTTGCCAATATTAATTTTACTTTTTATATCTTTTGTATATTATTTCGTGGTAATTTCGAGGTTGACAACTAAAAAAAAGGATTTTGTCATCCACTTACCGGTCGAATGACCGAATCCAAGATGTATGTTGTTTATCCATTAAAATAGGTTATTTTTAATAAATTTTATAATTTTGATGTAACAACTAACTGTACAATTTATCTTATCTAAATCAGTGAAAGCTGTGTATTTAAATGTTATATTACTGTTTTGAGTGATATCAAGTGTTTGAACAACGGTTTTTAAATGGGCTGTATTAATCTGCGTCCACATCTTCGTCATCTTTTGTATTTGCGCTATCTAGTTTTTTTTCAGCTTTATACTGTATCCCGCATATATGTAGAAGTTAGGCACAGGGAACCTTGTGTTAAGACACTGTGGTCACCACTTTCCGCCGAATTTTCATGGCATTGCGTGTTGTGTGGCGGAACTCAACGCGTTGCTTTGCTTTGTTACCAGAGCGAAGAAATGAAAATATTAATAAATAATCATTCATTCCCCGAGTAGGAATCGAACCAACAACCGTCACCATAATGACATCATCTAGTTACAACTCAAATTTCATATTATTCTGTAAAAAAAAACTAAATATGTAATATTAATAGATTAATGTTAAATAGAATATAAAAATGTAAACAATTCTTCTTTATAGATTCTTATTATATAGAATTGATTTAAATTAACTCATTTACGTCGCATCGTCAGGTCAGCTAGTCTGACCAATGTTTTTGTGGTATTTTATTTGTTATTCTATTTAAACTGATTTATGTTCTTTGTTATTTTTTACAAAAAGGGGGCTATGTTTGGCGATTGTACCAGGTGTGAGGTTTGGTTAGACATAAGCGGGGATTATACGATACTACTTTAATTGAACTACATTATATTGGGCAATAGATGTAGAGTAACGGAAATGAGAGAGAGATGAGAGATTAGAGAGATAAAGAACTCAAACTTAAACGATGTAAATCGAAACGTTCTATTTGCAGTGACCTAACTTTGTGCATTAGGAATAGTATGATGTATTCGCCGCTCCTATACCTACGAAATTGTATTAAATTATTTAAATTTGCTAAAAATATATGAAAAGTGGAGAATGAAGCAATTTATCACCAGCAAAATGGGAAATATACACGAAGTTAACAGATTTTTACTATCTTATTTGCAGGGATCGTGGTTGTACCAATCTACACAATTAATGACAAATATCAAGAAGGCTCAACTCAGGCAACGTTACAAAGAACTAAAGCACAAAGAACAACAGTTGCACGACAAAACCGAATAAGTAAATCAAGTTGCCTTGAAATATTTATTAAGGTAATATTTTTTCCTAAAATAAGACTCTGTCGTTTAAACCACACTATGACTACTTAACATGTATGTACGATATCTAAGGAAATGAAACAAAAAGAAAAATGACCGTGTTAACGTTAGTTTGACATCAATCGTTTATTTTTAATATTATTATAAGCGCATTTTTTTTTATTTAATTTGAAGTCTTTTTTTGCCAAATTTAATCTGCTTGTATATAGTATTATTTACGATAAATTTTAGTAAAGTAAATAATTTAGTTTTCATTTTCCCATAAGCTGGCTTAACTAACTCTAAAATCTTTCGATCTTGCCTTTTCTATAATGACTATTAAATGTGTCTCATTAACATGCGACTCGTAAAGTACCGCCATATTGTCAATTATAGCTAACGGCCATAATAATATGTGCAATATTTATATGTTATATAGATAGTAATAAGTATAATTTGTAAGTATGTACAATAATGTTAAATGTAAAAGGGAAACCGTTTATTCTTATTTTTTAGAGAAACCAATGTTAGGCTAATTGGAAGTTTAAAAGGTGTTGAGATAATTTGATTCGATACTAAAATGTCCAAAAATTATACTAAATTCTTGTTCAAGTTTTCCCCGTTACTGTTAGATTGAAACAACCTAGTATTCTCTGCTCGGTCAGTATTCTGGGCTAAAGACAATATAAATAGATTTGTTATGCGTATCTCTATAGGATTTTGTAGTCGAATGGCAAAAAAAATTACTTTCATTGATATGATGCTAGAATCTAAATACAACATTTATAATTCCGTAGATGCCGTCAGGGGCACGAGGGTGTAACGGGATTGTTGTGGGTTCAATCCCCACTCGAAGCAATAAAATATTTATTTAAATTTATTTATATTTACATTTCTTCGCTAGGCGTGGTGTTGATATCCGCCACTCAAAACGCAATGCCTCCAGGACTCGGCGAAAAGTGGGGAATGGAGTATCTTAACACTAGGTTCACTCTGCCTACCCTGCTTTGTGCGGTATACAGCGTGAAGTTGATATACACTTATAATTCGCCCATACTAAAACTAAATCCAATTAGGTACACCACGAAACCATTCAAAAGTTTAATAAAATTTTAAAAACTTTTTATTCGTTAAATAGTAGAATATAATAGAATATTAAAATAAAGAAGTCCCGACATCATTGATGTGCAAAAAAAAAAAATCGCTTTAGTACCGGTTTGTTTTATATATTCATTTTAAGTGCCTTGGTTCACGCGAGTAATTATTTTATTTATTATGTTTTGTTTTTTTTGCTATCGGTAGGTAACTTGGTAAGGTTAAATATACGAGAACGTGAATATTTCGTATTCTCGTATATTTAATCTGAGCAAAGAGTAATTATATTTGTTATCATGTATACCTATTTTTTTTCACTTATAAGTAATATAAAAATAACAAATTTATTTGTATTTTAATACAATAAGTATAACACATACATAAATTTAATGTTTTTTGTATGTAAATTGCTTAAATTACAGTTACCTTTATAAACAAAAATGTATGGCCAACTGCTGAAATCATTGTTTCGAGTTTTTTTGTGTGTCTTGTTCATATATATGTATATAGAAAAACACTGGGTCTAGTTTCGTAATATATTCTGGTCTAATTAACCAACACGCACCCAACTACTTTACTGAACGGTGAAAAATGAACTAATTATATTAAAAAACTATTTCTTTCAATTCTATTATATTCATTGTATTTCTTAGTTTAATTTAATCGATTTATTTTCTTCTTAAACTTCTTAAATTCTTCAATCTAAACAAAGAATAGAGGATCGAAGATAAAAATCGAATCCAAACATCATTTTTTTTTAAACCAAAATGTGTACTTTAAGTTGGTATTCTTTTAATGCGATACGGTCGATGATCGCAAATGTAAAATGTAAATCAAGATGAACTAAGCACTCTTAAATATTTATTACGTAATTTACTTAGTGTTTGACTATTGTGGATATGACGATATGTATATAAATGTTCTAGTATGATTTAATTTTTTCAAATACCACAATAACGGTCCTCCATAAATACTGGCGAACAGATTATATTTATCTCATAATTTCTTTTAATTATATTATAATACAAACTGCTTTTTTTTCACGCTAAAATATAATTATTTATAATCGAGTGTTATCTTATCAGGATTTAATGTTGTTGAGCACCAATATGATTATAACGTTATTTTAATGTTTGTTTCTTTTTCGTTACTTTATCATATTCTTCTGTAATAAATGTCATTTAATTAAGAATATTTTTTTATTATTATCACGTAAAATTAAATGAATATTGGATCAAAATACAATCATTTAATTCTTTAGAGCCTGGTACTTAAGTTTTTTTTTATATTTTTGTATCATTCGAGGTATATTGTAAATTTAATGAATAAGTTATTGTTTGTAATGTATTTTTTTATATATTGTGGTGTATGAGGACAGTTACACACAACATTCTCGTTTTTATCTAATTTATTTTAATTTTACTACTGAGAAGTAAAATAATTATTTTATATTTTGTTGTAAGTATAGAGTACTTGAATATTACTAACATTAACAAACTAGCTGGAATCTGCTCTATAGAGCTTGTAACCTTGTAATTTGTTTGTAAACTTTTTTTATTTAAAAGTGGTAAAAACAACTTAAAATTACCACAATTTTTTAAAAAACGTCTCTGTTTGACCTGTTCTATGTTGAGACGAAGTATGTACTAAGTAGCTCTAATCAAAATATATCCTAATATCACTTTTAATATTGTGTGTAATTTTCCAAATACATATTTTAGTCGAAATTGGTGATATTTTGTTAAAATAATAAAATGTAGTTTTTTTTTTAAATGTTTAGTAAGCTAGCCCGATATTTTTAAGTTTTTATGTATTAAGAACGTAATGAAATAAGATTATTTAAATTTTAATCATTCTGTATTTGTTAAAATGCACAATTATACTTTTTCAATTCATAAACATGTGCAATGTGCATAGTGCCATAACAATTTTGTTTTTTTTTATTTCATTCTATTTTGTTGGTATAATTTTCATTTCAATTTAAAATAAACAATACCCATAGTCTCACAAATTAAAAAAAAACATTGGGGATCAATGGCCGATTGCATAAAAATTAACGGAAATACAAAAAAAAAACAGGTTTAGACAATGTTCATTGTTCATTGTTACAATGAACACAAATATATAAATATTATAAGTTAATTTAATTTCTACGTGTATAGATAAATTTCTAAAATTTCTTACTTTTTGTTATGTAATAAATTAAAGGCAATTTATAAATACTTTCCAGTGAATTACAGTGTAAGAGCATAGCGGCCATTGTATTCTATACTAATATTTAAGAACCAAATATTGTACAAATTGAGACCGTCACGACGCAGTGCCACAACGTCTGACTGTAAACGGCACGGCTGTGAGTTCGTTTTCTACTCGGGAGTATGAATTATTTTTATTTCCTCACCAACCCAACAGGCCGTATTTCAGAAATTGGATGAAAAGTGGGCAACCCTACCATCTTCGCGATAAGGCGTGAAGTTAAAAAAAATATCATAAAATTCTAAATACGAGTGTAATGTGCAATGATTATTCTATTGAAACATTTTGCTGTATTTTTCAAATTATTTAACTTTTACAATAATATAAAATATATTAAGTTTATTCCGTAGATGCGTTTGTGTGTCTAAATAAATATTATTTAGTATGTCTATTTTTTAAAATTATGACGCACCGTCATTTACACGCTAGCTTAGTAATTAGAATGCTAGAACTCATCACTACAAATAATAAAACAATAAGATATAACTAATAAAGTAGATGTTATCATGTTCAATGTGAAGTGACCTTTTATTGATATTTAAATATGTGTGAATATAAATAAAGAGTAAAAAGTGCATTTTTAACTTTTGTGTGTATTTGTATAGGTCACTTTGCCATTGACTGTAATGTGTTATACCAATATTGCGTCTGTTTTTGAAGACGATATGAAACGTCCATTCTTCAAAATAACGTGGATGAGACTGATTGTGTATGTCGTGGTCGTTGAATGATGAAAATGGTGAATTTCAATTGGTAAAATATCATACAAAATAATATAATAATAATTTTATAAAGTAACTACATATTAATCTCTAAAAATTTTAAGGTTTTAAGTACAATTTTCCTTTTCAAACTGTTACACATGTATTACACTACAAGTTCTTTTATTTTTTTATATAAAAAACTATTTTTATTTTTTATTTAAAAGACATTTTTCTTTTTCTCTACATTACTATTGTTATTGTATTATAATAATATGGCCAATCGAGATTCACTCTTAAAACAATTGTAAAACTGGATTTGCGCGTCACTCATTTCTCATTAATCAAATTTTTTTATGACAAAAATATAAAAAATTAAAGCTTTTAAATTTTAATTTATTATAACAAATTATTAATTGATAATTAATAATTATTTTAAAATTCTCAATTAATAATTTAAAAAAAATATTTATTTTTATTTATTGAAATAATTAATTAATATTTTTTTAAATAAAGGAAGAAAAGAGCTAATTTCTATTTTCTTCCTTTTCATAGACTTAACACCAATTTTAATTTTAACTTTAATATTTTTTCAAATGTTTTTATTATACTGTAACTTTATAATTTCTGTTACAGTAATATTGTACTTCATTGTATGTGAGATATGTATTATTTAAAAACAATATTCGCAGCGAGTCGCTTTTTATTTGTAATGTATATTTGTCGAATATGATTTCTCCATAACATGAAATAATTTCGTTATTTTAATTAGTTACTAGAAATTGTATTATATTTTTACTGCTGTATCATCATCACACTCTTGCTATATAATAATATTTTATTTATTAGAGGATCTGTGAGCAATTTGATTTGACTCATTTTAGTGTAAACTTAAATGCCTGAGTGTAAGAAAAACATTTCTTTAAAATTTGGTTTGTCAACACAGAGGGCCTAATAATATTTTAAATAAATTATATTATATTACATTTTGTAAAATAAAAAAAAAACATATTACTATAAATAACTATTACAATTTTTGATTTTCTTACACTTACTGCGTGTTGCCTAATGAAATAAGAATATTTTAATGTATGAACGCTTAATAAAAATATGTTACAATTTAATTTTTTTTTAATACCTTATACTATTTAATACTAAAATAGGTTTACGTTTGATAGCGTCAAGTTGTTGGTGCAATCTACAAATAATAAAAATAATTTGTAAAGTTATAGTCCGTCTAAACTCTTATTGATAATCGGAGGTACTCGCATAAAATTGCGCAGAATACCTATGCACGGAAAACGTTCGATCAGTGTTACCCTGTTATGTTGTTTTACCCCACGCTTGGCAAATCATAATTAAAATATCTGATCATCTTTATGTTGTAATATACAAAACGAAAATTTTAAAAATTAAATTTATTTTTTTAATTTTTTTTTATATTAATATATTCTAATGTAATAATTGTTGCAAAAATTTTATGAGGATATCTAAATATTGAAAAAAAAATCAGCAGTTCCATACATCGTTGTCG
>JAATLQ010030096.1:19183-35036 GCA_013421005.1 Heliconius erato x Heliconius himera | reverse complement strand
GAAATATTTTTAAGCTGACTGCCTCTTTTTTATTTATTTACTAATTATAAATACACATAAGTATGTACATACTTAGTTAAAAATGTACTCGCTTAATTGCAATCAATTTCAAAGTCATATGTTTATTTAGATTATTATATGTCATATATGTTAAAATACTTCGTTCTCCGCTTTCCACCCGGAATCGAGATATTCCGTGCTTTGTAGGGAATTTTACTCAACACTTAATGTCTCATGAATTGGCCAAAAATGTCTGTTTTAAATGTCTAGTTTCGTTAATTTAAAATGCACCACTCGTTGACGGGGTTCTCATTGTATCGAAATTGCGACTAATTCAAATTGTATTCAGATTGTTCAGTTTTCTGTGATAGTGAGATATCTCATGGGCATTCACCAATTTATACTGCATCCAACATTTACAAAGTATAACTGACGGGTCATAAATTTTGCAAGCTGCTCCAATTTGGTACTGATAATGTATAAATTACTCATACAATATTGAATTTTCATAAACTATAATTTGCTGATGATAATTATTACTAAAGGAATGTGCATAAGAAATTATTGTTACGTCGAATTAAGCTTAAGCATATATTTCGATTTTGACTTACACTTTTAAACATTTCCAACAAATCTGTATGAATGCAGTTATTATACTTACAAAATTTCTGTTAAAATATATTTTTTAAGTTCACTCTGTATCCCTTATAAAGCACAACATGTAGAGTTATATGACATGGATAAAATAAATTGCAATCTTTTCAGGAAATAAAGATAATTATGGATAATTCGATGATGATTGAGTGGCACACAGAAGAGACTAATAACTATGTTTCTCTGTACATCTGATATAACACAATTGTTGATGATTACGAAAAATGCTATTACATATTATATATTCCATTTTTCAGCTGGTCTTGCTCCTTCCACCAACCAGACTGTACCACTATCAGTTTTCTGAAATATTTGCACTGTTCCTGCACCAACATCGTCTAGTTTTTGCCATTCGTAGTTTACTTCAAGTTCTGTAATAAACTGTTCTATTAAATCTTCTTCTCTCATATTTGGTTCCGAGCCCAAAGTAGTCATCGTCATTCCTGGGCCAAGTGTGATTACACGAACTTTAGTCCTTTTAAAATTGATCTCATGTCCTAGAGATTTAGAAAATCCGAGGACAGCAAATTTAGAAGCATGATAGTACGCTACATGAGCTGTAATTTTGTGCCCAAAAACCGAAGAAATGTTTATAATAGTGCCACCGTCGCCCCCTTTGTCGATTCTCATATGCTCGTAAAATTGCATGGACCATTCCATGACAGCAATTGTATTTACGTGTATAGTTCTTTTAACGCTAGATTCGTCTATAATTCCAGCATTGTTTATTAAGATGTCTACTTTTTGGTGATTTTTGATAATTAAATCATAAATATTATTCAAGTCAGTCATAACATTGCACTTGTAGAAAACAGCTTTATTTGGATATTTAGATGTTAAGCTTGCTATGGCTTGTTTACCCGACTCTTCCTTAATATCGAGGATGATCGCCAGTTTCGCTCCGTGTTGAAGAAAATTGTTGACCATTGCTAGACCCAAGCCCTGGGCGCCTCCTGTCACGACCACAATCTTACCGTCCACGTTTCGATCCATATCAGGTCTGAGATAATCTATTACTACAAGAATTCTCACTTCTTTACATATATATAATCTGTGATTATATGTATTACTTAGAAATTTATTTTTAGGGTACCACTTAGAGAGAACCACTAATTTACAAATAAATATGATTTTTTTACGATTATGAATTTTATATAAATAGTCATTTTGTACTTTCTTTCATTATTTAAAGTTGTCATATTATCTTAGAATAAAAAATATTTAAGAATATCTACGCCATAATTATCTATTTTCTGCTTATAATTATTTATGTATTTATACGTTAAGCCTGCAATACAAAGTATTTAACGTGAAAAAAATATTTAATACATAAAAAAATATTTCGACCATCTTTGCAGTTCTCTAATGTATGATTGATTATAAGCACGATAGGTAGGTGTGGTTCATTTCTCCGCTCTGGTAACACCAAATGCGTTAAATTGCGTCACTGAACTTACGATGTGTCTAAAATGGAAAGCACAGAATGAAGTGTCTCTCTACATACATAAAACAAATACTTAAATTAGTGATCACAATTATTTTAAAATGAAAATATTTCAATATATATCAAACTGACAATATTGTGATATGTGATATCGATAAGGTTATAGATTAAGTGTTGATATGACTATTTATTCACGTAATAAAAGATAATATGTTTTTGTTTTTATTATAAAACTATAAACAACGTATAGTTATATTTCATAGTTTCCTGATATTTCAAATTAAACATTTTCTTTGAAATAATTTATTATCTTAAGAATTTTAAAAATGTTATCAGTCAAATTTTTCTAAATGCATTTTGGATAATTATCTTAAAACATACTGTAGCCCAAACCTAGCAGGATAGGCAGAGAAAACCCAAGGAACCTAGTGCTAAAACACTCTGTTCCCCACTTTGGCTATAATAATAATATTATATAAGAAATTCAAAAAGAGAATAATAACATTTATCTATTAAAAATTTAGTTAATTGTTTTTTGGGTTTTATAAGTGGCAATTCTTTTAAAATTTTATATATATTGTTGTAGATACATGGGGCCAATACGCTCTTTTTTGCTGATCCTGTTTTATAGTTGCCCATACGTAGTATATTTTTATATTCAGACGTAAGGTTATTGTTCGACTTCTATTAAATAATTCAGCTAAAGCTGGAAAAAGATATTTTTTGGCTTTTACAAATATAGCAATTTCTAAAATATATAGACATGGAAATTTAAAAAACCCATGTAGTCTAAAATGTGGATTACAAGTATCTGAGACCTTCAAATTGAACACTAGCCTTATGCAATATTTTTGCCCCCTAAAAATGTTTTGGCTTTCAGATTTAAATGATATATGTATGTGTATTTCAGTATTTAACTACTACTCATAATTATGATTAACCAAATATATTTCAAAGATTAATAATATTATCAGGAGATCTCATTGTCTTCATCGCTTTTACCCGCTTAGGCAGGGAGAACATTTTATTTTCCCCATTTTCTTGGAACATGGGAACATACATGGGAATGTGTGGAATATGGAACTCTTTATTTTGCCCTAACAAAACTGGAGTAGTTTGAATTATTTCAATATTATTATTAAAAATAATTTAACTTCCATTTATTTATGGATCTCGATCCTACTGTCGTTTATGTATGAGTTAAAATCACAAACACTTGTTTCAAGAAAAGAAAAATCAACAAATTACTTACCTAGACTCCACTATCTGCTATTTACCTTACATAAATTGATATTCTTATCAATCATAATAGTAAATAGTATTGATTTACTATAAAAATAAAAAAACATGTTTACTTTACTTTTATATAATACTTTTTCTTACGTTCCCCACTTTCGCAGAATTCTTGAGACATTTTATGTTAAGTGGCGACGCCACACTTTGGCTCGTTACCAGAGCGAGGAAATGAAAAAAAAATGTAACATTCCCCCGAATGGTAATCGAACCCACACCCGTCACGGTTACCGTCGCACAGTTGGATCTCTGTCCACGATTACCTCAGAATTTTTTTAATGTCGATCATTTTCACCCTCAAAAAACCCCCCTTATTTTCATTCCAAAAACGAACCCAATCTTCAAAATATTCAAATAAAAAAAATACGAATAATGATTAAAATACATTATCAGTTTAATAAAAAAGAAAAATTAAGAGAACTTATCAGTTTTAATAAAAAATAAAATTAAATGTAGGATTAGCAAAAAAATATAAATTTAACATTACATTCCATAAAACCTAAAATTCGCTTTAGCCAAAAACGCTGACTTAATTCTATTTCTGTAGGTTTTGTGCCGATTGGCATTTTCCAGTTTAAACACAGCTTTGTAATTAGCTGCAGTAAACTTGGAAATGTCGATGCAGATAGAAAACAAGTTCAGATATTTTATCTTTTATTTCTGCCTTTAAATCTGCCTTTCTATCATAAATTAACATATTTTATTATTATATATATTTATTACTTTTAATTTATTACAAATTAACGTATTTCTAAAATGGCGAGGTAAGTAACAAAATATGCTAGCGTCACTCTTGACAGTAGTTGTATCTGTAATTTCATTAGATTTTCTTTTATATTTTACGATTTATATAAAATAATAGAGAAGACAACGCCTAGTGTCACGATATCGCGTTCTCCTCTTTTCGTGGTTTCTTGGTTTAATTTATTATTTAGTAAAACAATAAAATCAAAAATATTATCCTCAAAAATATATATGTGAAACAAAAGAGAACGAAGTGTAAATGTAAATGCAACTAGTTGTAGGTTCGATCCCCATTCGAGAAAATGAAACAATTATTTAAATTTATATTTTCATTTATTCGCTCAGGTGGCTAGGCAGAGAACGGCGTTTAGTACCGCCACTCAACGCGCAATGCCTCTAGAATTCTAGAATTCAGTGAAAAGTTAGGAAAGAAGTGTCTTAACACTAGATTCCCTCTGCTTACCCCACTGAGTGCGAGATACAGCGTGAAGCTTATAAAACGTATACAATATAGAATAATGCTTTGTTCTTGACTTAACTGACAAAACAAACGGAGATGTATATAGGTACCAAGGACTGTGTTCCCGAAAATATACGTTTTAGCAAAATAAACACAAATTATATTTTATCTTCTACAATCTAGTATGTAAATTTACATTTTAACAAATTTCAATTCCCAAATACTACCGGGCCATTGACCAACTATTAATAAAAAAATACTTCTAAAGCAATAAATCCATTAAAATTGTTAGCTAACATTGTTCAGGTCATCTGTTTTCATTCCATTGGAATATGCCGCGATTTTTATTTTTATTGGCGCGATGCCAACTTCATCGTCATTAACTTCTATTGTAGATCCTATACATTTTTCTAAATATGTATAATTTGAAGTCTTTGCATAATATTTAATTTGTAGGTAAAGAATAAATATATTATAATAATAAATATAGTATAATTAAAGAATTACAGAAGGTGACCGTCGTGGCGCAGTGTTCCACGGTAGTGGCTTTGATTTCCGCTCAGGGTAATTATATTTAAAATATTTTTATTTGAACTCTGATAGAAAAAGTAGTGTTGAGTTCTTAGTGTTTGACCTAAACGTCATAGCTTCTCAAACGATTTTGAATTTTCATAAGAATATCAAACTCGTAATAATAATAAAAAAACATTTGTATGTTGTAGAGCATAAATATAAACAGCAATTGTTGTAGACCGTAGCTTGGTGCTCCGTTCTCTCTGACTACCCCGCTAGGGATAAAGCGTGAAGCTAGTTATAATTATAGATATAATTGTATGTTTTATTTTTCTCGATACATTTTAGTTTTCTAGTGAAGCCAGTTGTGGCGTAAGAGCACAAAGTGTGACTGCAAAACCGACTGGTTGTGAGTTCAATCCCCACTTGAGGAAATGAAATATTTTTTAAAATTTTATTCGCTCTGGTGTAGAGGCAAAGCGCGGCGTTGAGCGGAGACTTCCGTTTCCGTTCAACACGCAATGCCTAAAGAATTCGACAGAAAGTGGGGAACGGAGTGTCTTACTCTTAGGTTCCCTCGCCTACCCTGCTGCGTGCGACTAGAAACTACTTCATACTAGCACGCTTTCATTTTATATATATTATTTACCGATTGTTTTAAGACCTCATAAGCAGACAGATATATATCTTTATTTGCCGCTTCATCTGAAAGGGCCCCACTTTCAAGTGAGTACGCAATACTGTCTTAACTAGATATTAGACTTAAAATAATCCTCAAAATTTCAGTAAATAAGTTATTTAATTTCGACGAATTCTCTCTTTTAAAGAAAAACGCACATATATAAATAAAGACGAACAACTAATTTAACATTATATAATAAAATAATATACCAATTCTACGATTTACCCTCATGTTACGATATTTTTGATAGTCTTGTTTACCACGAAGTATATTCTAGTAAATATCTTTTGTAGAAATATCTTGTTGAAGGTTATTTATTCTGTGTATAGATAAAAAAAATCAAGGATAAAGTGTTTGTGAAGTCATATTATTAGTTGTTTTCTTTTTTTTATTGAGATTTTTTACTCAGTTACACATAATATGTAAAATATTTGGTTATTTATATAATTGTTGATCAGCCGAGACCAACTTAGTAAATTGCAAGTTCAATAAGCTTAAAATAATATAATTTGGATGGTGGTGCGTCGTGGCGCAGTGACAGTGGTTGTAGATTCAATTCCCATTTGAGCTCCGTCATTTAAAACGCAACGTCTCAAATAATTGGCACAAAATACGGAATGGAATAACTTACTACACTAGGCACTAGGCAGGAAAGATAGAGTCTATCTTTCCTGCTTCATGCGGGATAGTGTGAAGCTAAGAAAATGCTTAAATATCAAAAGACAAACTTACTACTACAATAGACAGACAGACTACTTACTTAACTAGCAATTTATCGTATATTTATTATAACGTACATCTTTCACGTGAAATTTAACATTTTCCAGATTATACAAAAACAACTATAAATTATGAAACTCAATGTCGTCTTTATAGTATTTTCAATAAACAATTTATAAGAATTTCAACCTATTTATTTTTTTAGCACTGAAATATTTATCTTATTTATCTAAGCTTGAGGGAATGAATAATGTTATTTTTTTTCGCTTTGATAGACATGGTAGTAGGCGGTGTAGAGTTTCGCAACTCGAGGAGTTCCTTTTAGATCGAACCTACAACCATTTCGTTGGTTCAGTGCACCAAGATGACCCGTAAAGCATATCATGTTATTATAGACCAACGCTATGGTTAATAACTTACCTCTAGGTATATAATAAACCACGTTAATTTACTTTTATGAAGGCCTAAACAAACTCTGGCGTGGAAAAAATGTGCCCTAGCTCGTGGAATTTAATATAATTATAAGTCCCTTGAAAAATTCGAAGCGTTTCATGTGACCTGAACTTTGTAATGAAGTAATAAAGGGAAAATTGGGACTAAAATATTTAGAACCTTATAAATTTACTCTTTTAATAATACATTTTTAATTACTCTCATACTACGCTATAACATATTGTTATAAGTCAAAGATGAGAAAAAATTGCTTCAGCACGTAAACTTTGCGCCATTATGTGAAACTCAACTTCGTTTTGAGGCTGCGGGTTCGATCCCCACTCGAGGAGATGAAATATTTACTTATATTATATTTATATTTCTTTGTCTTTTGTTGTCGAGGCAAAGTGCGACGTTTAGTTCCGCCACTCAACACGCAATGCCTCCAGAACTCGGCGGAAAGTGAGGAACGGAGTGTCTTAACACTAGGTTCCCTCTGCCTACTCTGCTGTAAGCTGATTTGATCTATTTTTTTAATATATAAACTACTTTTTACTTACCGGCTGAATAGAAATAACTGAATAGCTGAATTATCCATCGATAATTCTTCACTAGTACAATCATTAATTTACCTTTTTTTCTATACTACGCAATATTAAGCCTATGATAAATCTAAAAAATAAGGATTTATGACTTAATAGATGCTCCAGCATCATTCACCATTGTTCACCACAATGAGGAAGTAATTAATAGCTATCAAGTTCCAGACAACAGAGCGTTTTTCTCTTCACATTTATCATGTTAGAAAAGGACAGCAATACACTTTTATGTGTGCTCTTCAAAAATTGTATACTACTTTGCAACTATATATTTTATGTTTTGTTAGTTTTAATATATTTTAGTTGTTTTAGCTAACATAATCAATTAAGTATTAAATTTAAAGAAACAAAAAACTAATTTCTTCTAACTAAATCTTCTTCTAAATCGAAATTGTAACTTGAAATCAATTATTTGACTGTAAACGCGACTTGTTGTGGTTTTGATTCCCACTCGAGAAAATGAAATATTTATTTAAAAATATATCTCCATATTCGCTCTGGTGTCGAGGCAAAGCGCAGCGTAGAGTTCCGCCACTCAATACGCAAAACTCCAGACTACTCCAGAATTCAGCAGAAAATAGAGAACGGAGTGTCTTAACACTACCTACCTTGCTGTATGCGGGATACAGCTCGAAGCTGATTTTACTTAAATTATTCTCCAAATATTATTAAAATAACTCTGAATTACATCCAAGTTTAACAAAAGTAGGCCAACCCGTCACAATAAGTTAAAGTCGTAATTTATTCAACATTGTCCATTTGAAAGAAGATTTGGTAATGAGCTTACACGAGTGGCTAGATACAAAAGATATTTCATTTGAGTTTCCATTTCGATTTTGTTGGAAATAGAATTTGTGATAAGTATTGTTTAATGCTTATAAATAACTTTAAATCATTTTAGGCACATAAATGTATTTATTTTTCTAATAAAGATGTTTTAAATATTTTTTATACTATGAGGTTGTAGCAGCGCATCGTATTACTGAAGACTCGATGGTTGTAGGTTCTATTTCCGTTTGAGAGTATGAATTATTTTAATTTCGCCTGCGTATGCCTCTCGAAGGTTGGCTGGAAAATGTTGAGTGGAGTGTCATATCATTAGGTTCCCTCTACTTATCCTATTATATGCCGAATACAGCGTAAAGATAAAAATATATATCAAACTGCAATAAGTATACATATAGATGAAATATCGTTTTAGGCTTACCCAAAATTCTTTTAACGTCCGTACACATTCACCATAAAGTACCATAAGGGCTTCAGCAAATATTGTCTCAGCTGAGCCGTAGATCCTCGTCGAATCAGCTCACTTTGCGCCCGGAGGCCGTGACAAGTGAATATATTGAAACGCTACTTTTCAACAGAAAATACTGGTAGTTTCAGTAGAAACTTATTTTTATTGTACAATTTATTATTTTTCTTGTTTTGAATTGAATATTTTTTGTAGGGTTACTCATACTTTTGTTCTTATAATTTGAAAATGCTATATGGGATATGTAGACTCTTGTTTAATTCGACGATTAACCCGATTTTTCTTCTTTTTGCATTGAATAGTCTAAGAATATTTTAATATAATTGAATAATTCTAGGTAGCCTATGTAATATAACGTTGTAATACAGCTATATTACATCAATAATCGTTTAGATTTATAGGCGTCCATACTCAAAGTCGCGTCCAGAACTAGGAAATTAAATTAATTCAATGACTTTATCCCCTAAGTGAGATATATACGATATATTTTTTTAGTGTCACGCTACCTAGTAAATGTACAATTGGTAAATATGTATAATAGTTATTACAGAGTACACGTAGAAAGGATGTTTTTGGGCATTTTTATATAGATTTATTTCAAACGAACGAACGAACCAAAAAATCTATGTATTTGCTTTATATCTCTTTGAAGATCAAATCGTTCTTTATCTCTGTGTTGAAATTAATTACGATTTCAACTTAACTGTTATGATTTATAAAGGTAATCGCCACTAACAATTCAATTTCGTTTACTTTATTGTATAAAATATTGTATAATAGTGCTTCAAAAATATATATTTTTAACAACAGTCATATAATCAAGATGTTTTAAATGTCATTCTTTAGCCAGGAATCTTACCAGCGCGATTGCTATATTGTTATTGCGAACGTTAGTTCGCAGGCAAACTAATGCCTTGAGTTCATTCAAATGACGGTAACTTTTTTTTAATGCACCGATTTTGATGAACCAAACTTTAGTAGTTAAGTTGAGTTAAAACAAAGCAATTGGCGAAACTTTTAAGTAAATCGGTTCAGTACTTTCAGAGAAATATATATAAATATATCGACAGACAGACTGACAAGAAATTCAAAAAAAATATTTTTGCTTCCTATTATTCTTTTTAAGTGTCCCTCTATCCATTTCAGTCAAAATTACTAAATGTACAGACAAAATATTTTTACTGTCTTATTATATATAGAGATAGACATAACAGTATATTTTAATTTTCGTGGAGCTATGTCTAACTGGCCGGCTATGACAGGCTAACAGAATTTAGTTTTGAGATGCTTTGTTACCCATTTTTCGCAAGCATGGTAATGCTTCACTAGCTTCTAATTAGTCATTTTTAATATAACAAATCAATTTTTTTTCCCTAGTCCTTACTTTGGGGTAACAACTCCTCCTCTAACATAAAAGTTTATTTTCTCCCTTAATGTAAGGGCTAACCCTTAGAGTTTGCCCCTAAAGGCAAAAAATTGGTGTGTCGATATTTCGGATAAAAAAAACAATATAATCATATTAAAAACAATTTATTAGAATCCAGTGCAGCTTTCCCATGCTTAGCTTTGAAACTGTACGTATACTTATTAGAGCAAAGAAATACAAAACATTGCGTTTACATCTACATATTTTACTAATGCACCAAGATAACTCAAAATATTTATAAATATTTAATGTAAAACACTGGCCTATGAAAATAAACGATAACTTGGAACAGAATCCATACATCAATTTACAAAGACAGCCGTCCCTAAGCGTCAGTATGTTCCATATTACATAATATGGATCGAACGATTTCGCTGCTTCTCTAAAATAATATATCGCTTTTAAATTATTTTCATATTAGTTACACTAGTTTCTTATGAACACTAACTTTATTGTATTCAAATAATAACTGTAAACGCAACGATTGTGGCTTCGATTCCCATTTGAAGGAAATAAATTATTTTTATTAACTCGGTCTGGGCCAAACCAAGGGACCAAGTCAAAGCGCAGCGTTTAGTTTCGCCACACGCAATGCCTTGAAAATCAGCGGAAACCGGGAACGGAGTGTCTTAACACTAAGTTCCTTCTGCCAACGTGTGGTTCGGTCTCCATATAGAGTCTGCCATATTTGGCATATGCTGCCAAATTTATTATACTCGTACATTCGTAAATACAGCTAAAAATAACTGAAAAATATAAAAAAATAATAAAAGCTAAAAAAAATAACTTTATTACTTTATTGGAAGAGAGATTATATACGTAAGTATGTATAGGAAGTGTACAGAAAATTGAGAATTTGCAATATCCGCTCAATCGAACGTAAAACGATGATCGCACCTTTAAGAATTTTATACATTTTATACTCAAATGAATACGGGTACACTCTCGAAAATAATTTTGTATTATAGAAGTTAATATTATACATTTAAATAAAGTATAAACGTTTTTAAAGTGTTACTTAGTTGAGACTAGTCGTGGCGCAGGGGCACAAGTGTGTGACTGTAACCGCGACTGGTTGTGGGCTCCATTCCAGTTCACTTCAGGAAATGAAATATTTATTTAAATTTATATTTTCATTGCCTCAACACAGGGCAGCGTTGAGTGCCGTTCGTTATTTATTTTTACGTATCACATGAAATAGATAAAATATCTACAGACTTCTCCACTTATTGCTTGCGTTTATCTCAGCCTGCCCCGTTAAATATGGAATAAAGCTGAAGAAAATGTATTAATTTGGTTGAAAAGTACTATACCTAAAAAAGTAACTTATAACAAAATAAGCGTTTTTTATTTTATTTATTTACTTACAAAAAAATATATAATTTAAAATTTTAAGGTACTTCTTAAAAGCTTAAACAAATCTTAACGTAATTTTTTTTGTACTTATATATAATAAAATATTTTCTTAAGTTCATGCTGTACATTCATTCCGCATAAACTATCGTGACATTACGTGTTGAATGGCGGAACTCAACGTCGCACCTTGTCTTGCTACCGGAGCCGACGCGACAAGCGGCGCGGCGCCATGCACCACACTTCTATAACATATCATAATATTTAGAGATTTATAAAGCAATCGTATGTCTATATAAAGTAAAATAAAATAGTGAAATAAAGCAGGATACGAGTACAGTATTGGAAATTACTTATACATACAACGTCGAAGCTGCCTGGAAATGTCAGATTTAAATACTGTTTCATAGTTTTGAAAGGTTTTCTTTAAGCTTTATTTTACTTGTTTCGTAGTTCTATTTGTAGTATACTTTTAAAATTTTTAAGATTTTTACTGACTGTTAATCTGACGGATGTGGGTTCGATTCCTACTTGGGAGAATAAAATATTAAGACTTTTTCGATCTGATGACGAGGCAAAGCACGGCGTTGAGTTCCCCACTCAACGAGTAATGCATCGACAACTCGGTCTGTCTTAACACTTGATATTTTCGGGATACAGCGTGAAGCCAGTCACATAAACCCAGTTGCAATCGGCCACTTATTTCAGAATAAAACAGTTCAAAATAAAATAAAATAAATAGATACCCAAGTAGGTACAGTTTTATGATAACCAAAATGAAATTCTACCATAAATTCTTACATAACAAAAAGCGAAGCCATAAGCAAGGAAAATAAAATGCGATTTCCGCAATGAAAAGGGTTATCTATTTCATTTTTCAAATATTCTTTTAAGTAACTTGATTACGGCAAAAAATAATATGGCTTCTTCCTTTCAAATATCTTTTTATTAAAACATTGGAGTGTTTGTCTTTCATTACTAATATAATATACATAATTCTTTTATTCTTTGGTGAAAAATATTTTGAAATAATTATGTTGTAGGAAAATTGTTTGTTTTTTCAGTATCGCGTTTTATTTTCCATAGAAAGGAAGGTAAAAATAACCAAGTGTCTAAATATTCCGTTTTCCGCTTTCCACCGGAATCTGGTTGGCGGGTGGAAATCCAGGCTGTGTTTTTGTTACAAAAGCGAGGAAGGTTAAAATTTCATTTCATTAAATATTAATGAGTGGGGATCCACAATCATTAAATTCAAGGTAAATTGAACATATAAGGTTTTTTGGGTAGGTGGAGGAACTTGGGAATCCAGTGGTAAGTAGATCTTCACTTAACACAGTAACACTCCGTTCCCATTAAAAACACTTTCGTTCCCCACTTTCCACTAAATTCTAGAGGCATTCATCAACATATTTTTAATTGAAATGTAAGGTTTATATCGAGTACAAAATTATCTAACATGGGTGATCTACGAGTATATGTATATAATTTAAAAGATTCACGCTACAAAATGAAATTACCTACGTAAATTGTGAAAGGTCAAAGGTAATTAGATATCTCAATTAGAGCTACCTAGCGCAATACGTGAGAGAGAAATAATTTAATGTAACCTTAGTAATTCATCCCTTAGGAACTTGGTAAACCCACCCCGTGGCATACACTTTAGCCATTTTTGTTCTTCTATTACTTATATAAAAAGTATAGTGAGCTTTTTTTTTATATAAAAGAAATGGAAAAATATGAATAATATAAAAAAATGTTCCTTATTAAATATCTATTTTTTTTATACAGTAGTACATCTTTATAGTATTAGTATGGATATGGACAAAATAGCAGTTATCGCTACGAGTACAATATCTAAGTAATTTTAACTTAATTATTAAATAGATAGAAATAAAATAGATTACAAATAGATTGAAAATAAATTATATTTTTTAATAATTATTATTCTCCAACTCCTTCAGAATTCGGCGGAAAATGAGGAACGGAGTGTCTGCACATTAGGTTCCCTCTGCCTATCCTGCTGTGTGCGGGATACAGCGTGAAGCTAAGAAAAATTATAAAAATATTATAAAGCTGTTTGGTTGGAGGCGCTCTTCTTGGAAATTACTAGTTTAAATTATTTTTTTTATATTATGGGATGAACAATCGATTTATCGGAGAAGCCTGTACTACTAGGGTATTAGTTATTTACATTTGGTCATTAGGAGAGAGCCGCAAGGAAAAACTATCTCATTATATTTGTACTAAATAACAGTTTTACAAAGGAATTCTCTATTTAATATACTCTTGAAAAAACAGTAAGAGAGTTAAAAGGATTGCTTGGGTGAGATAGCTGTCTTGGAAACGTTAGTGCAATAAATCTCTGGCTGATACTCAACTAAACGATCCATGATTACAAAAACTAACGGGAATCCGACTTTAAAATGCATACAAAATATAAATCGCACTTCCTAGGGTATTGTATTTGCTCATGTATCTATTCTGACACTTTTAACTATTTTTAAGTATTTTTTTGGTGACAGTTTTATGTAAGTTATTTTTTGGTGCCTACTTAGTTGGCTAATTACAGAATATCTTTAAATAGATCGAAATGGGGAACGAAATTAATCTCTATTCCTACACATTAAAGTGCTATAAAATTGAATGAAGTAAAAAAAGAGGATCAAGAATTTATCACAGGCCAGGCGTGGAGCAGAGGCAGAGACACACGTGCGACGGTAGACACGGCAGGTTGTGAGGTTCGATTCTCACTCGAGACAATTAATATAATTTAATTCCCCCGAGCGGACCCATAGCCGTTGCGCATAGTCAGACTTTAGTTAGTCAGACGTGACATTGCGCGTGTCACGCAAAAAAAATATATTTTTTTTGTATTCTGCACAAAGCAGGGTAGGCAGAGGGAACCTGAGAACTTAGCGCTAATACACTCCGTCCTCGAGAAGACACTTCCCTTCCCCACTTACCCCCAAGCGGACCTCATCGGAAATCGAACCCATAACCATAGCGTTTACAGTCATGCACTTGTGTCACTGCGCCAACACGGCCTCAATTATCGTTATAACTACTTATTGATAAATATATATTAAACGTATTTATAAAGTATACATAATACAAAAATATAATATTTTCAGTAAATAAACACATTTTAAACCAAACTCAATCCGTGAGCTTAAAAAGAAATTTCTTTAAACCGTACTCTGAGTAACAATTGATACAATTGATCGACAGCGTACGTCCTCCTCTAATTCCGGCTATTTCGCGAACCCATGGCTACATAAAGATAGTGTTGTCACTGATGGTCTTTTTTTGTTTGTAATAAGTAAAATAGATATCTATAGATTAACACTTGTAATATTTTTATGGAAGACATTTATGTTTATATAGAAAGGGCGGCGTTGAACTCCATCGGTCAATACGGAATGTCTTTAAAATTAGAAGTAACATGAAGAACGAATCTTGTTAACACTACGTTTACCCTGCCCACTATGATATATGCGAGACACAGCATGATATTATTGAAAAATATTGACAAATCTTTACCCTTTTTTGTTAGCTTGCAAAATGTTTAAATAAATTAGTAAAATACTAGTACCGGTTATTACGATAGTATATTTTTATAAAATTTCGGTGTTAAGCGAAATATGCTCTGTTAGAAAAGTTGTTATAAGATACTTAATTTTGTCACTAACCCGTTATTTTCAACTTTAACGATTTTGAATTTTTCCCCGATTTATTTGTCTAATCTGAATTAAAATAATAACGCAAAAATACGTACAATAATTATTTAACTCAATAATTTTTTTGAGCTTCACGCTGTATCTCATATGTAGTAAGGTAGGCAGAGAGAGAGTCTGGAATATTAAGACACTCCATTCCCCATGTACCAAAACAATTTTCAAACTTAACGCCTCTAATTATTGACGAATAAATATATAATAGTACCGTCGACATGTCGTATATTTCATTCACATCACTAACGCTTAACTTTGACGATACCAGGGCACAGCTGTTGGTTAAAATTCACTTTGAAAGAGTAACATTCTGAAGGATTTAGTATTTTTCAATTTTATCCAAATTTATTTTCGGGATAGCTTAGCTCGTACACTTTAAGGCTTTAAAGCTTAAGGTAGATTTCCATATTTGTTATCATAATATGTATGTATGTATACACTTTTTGACTTTATATTTCGTACGAAATGAAAAATTTTCCAAGAATTTCCATTAAATAATAATTTTAATATTTTTATATTTGTACACTTTAGTGTAACATTAAAAATATGT
>JAATLQ010030096.1:0-19083 GCA_013421005.1 Heliconius erato x Heliconius himera | reverse complement strand
GTAAGTCCAGAATACGTGAAAAGAAACAAGATAAATTATTACTTAAATTAATTTCGATCTAGTCTACATAAAGTAACTATTTACGTATATAATGAATAAAAAATATCATGATTTGGTAAAATATTTTTTTTATCAGCTTATCGCTAGAGGGAACCTACTGTTAAGGCACTCCGTCCCCTACTTTCTGCCAAATTCTGGAGGCATTGCGTGTTGAGTGGCAGAACTTAACGCCGCGCTTTGCCTCGACACCAGAGCAAATAAATGAAAATATAAAATATAAAGAGATCCTAAGATAAAAATATTTAAATTACTATAATAACATAAAAAAAAACTGTTCAAATAAAACAAACAGCATTTTCGCCAAATTTTTATCTATACGGCGATCCTTTCAAAAATACAATACATACATACCTATCTATATCTATCTATTTAAACAAAACTTTTGTCACGATTGCTTAACGCGATAGGCAAACACATGAATTTCGACTGTTATCTACGTGGACCGGAAAGCAGATAGTGTCAGTCGCCATTTCCAAAACAACTTTCTATATCGAAAATATTTTTTGCTAAACGGATTTTAAAAATAAATATAACTCGATAGTACGGTGTGCAATTTCAAATGGCTATCACAACGTATTTGCAGTACACTCCTATGTTATGAATAAATAAATAAAAAGTAAAAACATTTTAGGATTTTATTTATGTTGGGTGAAATGGCTTCATTTTTTTTATGTAATTAAGTGTTTATTATTACATAAAAAAAACATTTTTTAGAAAAACTATAAAATTTTGAGAGGCCAGTCGTGGCACAGGGGCACAAAGTGTGACTGTAAATCGACTGGTTGTGGGTTCGATCCCCACTCGAGATCCCCACTTACTATTACTTATTATTATATATTTCCATTTCCCCACTCTGGTGTCGAGACAAAGCGCGGCGTTGAGTTCTGCCACTCAACACGCAATACCTCCAGAATTCGACAGAGAGTGGGGAACGGATGGTGGTGTCTTAACACTAGGTTCCCTCCCTCTGCCTACTCTGCCGTGTGCGGGATACAGCGAGAAGCTGATTATAAAATTTTGAACGTAAGCGGAATCGGGCTATCTCTGTTCACCCCGCTCCATGAGGGAAGCAGCAGGAAGCTTAAAAAAACGTAATGTGTTAATATTTATAATCTTTGAATATTCTTAACTTAATAGCATTGTAATCTATAATAGGACCTTGTCCTGCATTTGTAATATCGGTTACGTGTATTGCATTCTATGAATATAGAGTACTTAATATGTATCGTGCCTTATTGCTGTTTTAAGGACGATTGTCAAATTATACAATAACAACAGAACTATTAAAATTATGTATTCTTTAAGTTGTTTTTAAAAAATGTCTTTAAAAAGGAATAAATGACTGAAATGGAATTAAAAAATAAATTAAATAAATCAGCTTCACGCTGTATCCCGCACACAGTAGGGTAGGCAGAGGGAACCTAGTGTAAGACACACCGTTCCCCATTTTCTGCCGAAATTTGGAGGAGCTGCGTGTTAAGTGGCAAAACTCAACACCGCGCTTTGCCTCGACACCAAAGCAAAGAAATGAAAATATAAATTGAAGTAAATATTTCATTTCCTCGAGTGGGGATCGAACCCACAACCAGGCAAGAGGTTTTACAGTCACATTGTGCTGCTGCACCACGACTGGCCTCAATGGAAATGATGGAAATGGAATTGATTTCCTATAAAGATTCAATTGATAATTATAAGTTACTTTACATACAGACACATGTCTACCTGCAGTATTTACAATATTATTTTGTTTCATCATTTTATTAAATCTAACATTTTTCTGCTATATCCCCTTATAAGCTTTAGCTTATGTTGAACATGTGCGGTCTGTGCAGGTGTTTAGCGTTAATCTAGAAGCTTAAAAAATATATTAATATCGTGGAAATTCGAATCGACTACCGCGATCAACTTGTCACGGTGCCCCTCGTGGGCTCTTGGGCTGGCGTGAGTGTTGCCACAAAATTCATCATCATATTTTTATTTTCCAGGCCAGTCGTGGCGCAGCGGCACGAAGTGTGACTTGTAAAAATGATTGGTTGTGGGTTCGATCCCCACTCGAGGGGATGAAATATTTACTTAAATTTATATTTCCATTTCTTCGCTCTGGTGTCGAGGTCAAGCGCGGCGTTGAGTTCTGCCAATCAACACGCAATGCGTCCAGAATTCGGCAGAAAGTGAAGAAATAAGGGTCTTAACACTAGATTCCCTCTGCCTACCCTGCTGTGTGCGTGAAGCTGATGTAATTTGATTTTAATTTGATATATATTTTTTTGTTAAAAGTTCATCTAAAATATTAATTTAGAAAACATATAAAAAATTTAACGTAGCTGGATTTGAACACGCGGCTCTTGGTTATAATCAAGCTAAGTCGAAATTCTCATCTTGCTTGTTACAACTTAACAACTAATTTACTAACTTGATACTAATAATGTAAATACATTTCTTTACTAAACGTGGAATAACACTTTAAAAATGTTAAAAATAATTTAAAATATTTATTATGATTCACAGAAATGAAAATAAGTTATGAAGTTAAGATGTAATTAGGTGCTGTTACAAGTGGACCCAGATTCCAAATCTCTTTTAAATTCTTATAGCACTCATTAGCACGCGCTAGCAGCTTTTACCTCCTGCGATTTAAAACGAGCGTATAGTATTATTTAATCATTTAGTTGGTAATTGATTTTTTTAATTTTTTTTTTACTTTTTAATTATTTATTGCATACAATATGAAAATATACAGCATTCTCAACTACAAAGCATTCTCTACTAGCTAATCTTGCCATGCGTGTAAAAAATATATATAGGCGTATAGTAATAGTATAGCAAAAATAATTTTAAGTAAAATAGTTTTTTTTAGTTCACACTATATCCCGCAAACAAGACAGTAGGTAGAGGGAACCTTGTGGTAAGTCACTCTATTCCCCATTTTCCACCGAATTTTGATGTAAAGTCCGGTGCTGGTCTGCAAACGCAACACGTTGTAGGTTTGATTCCCACTCAAGGTAATGAAGTATTTAATATTTTCATTATTTCGCTCTAGTGTCGAGGCAAAGAGCGGCTATGAGTTCTGTTACTCAACCCACAATACCTCCAGAATACGGCGGAAAGTGGAGACTGAAACCTTAATGGGAACGGATTGTCTTAACAATAGGTTCCCAGATTGCTTCTACCTACCAAACTATGTGCGGGATACATAGTAAATTTAAAAAGAACACTATAATATAATAGGCCTGTATTTATTGTTTTTTTCTTTTTTTAAAAAAATAAGCCGAAAATTAATATGTCATATAAGAGGCCGGTCGTGGCGCAGCAGCACAAGGTGTGACTGCAAAACCGACTGGTTGTGGGTTCGATCCCCACTCGAGGAGATGAAATATTTACTTAAATTTATATTTCCATTTCTTCGCTCTGGTGTCGAGGTTAAGCGCGGCGTTGAGTTCTGCCACTCAACACGCAATGCCTCCAGAATTCGGCAGAAAGTGGGGAACGGAGTGTCTTAACACTAGGTTTCCTCTGCCTACCCTGCTGTGTGCGGGATACAGCGTGAAGCTAATTTTTTTTAATTTTTTTTATATAAAAATTTGCGCAAATTATACAGAGAAAATATGACATAGTGTTGCATCGTGCGATTTGTTCCGTCCGTTATTACGTAAAACTGCAAAAATGCTGCAACAGAAACGGCTGGGCCACCGTTGCTTACGCTTTAGCCTCTTTTCTAGAAAAGGATTTTTATACTGCAATATGTAACCCTGTGAAATGTTGTTCATATGAAGTCATAGTCTTGCCGATTTACTTATATAACGTGTGCATAACGCGTCCGGTGTTTCGTAGCAGTTTATACTATGATATAAATCAAATAAAATAAATCAGCTTCACGCTGTATCCCGTGCTCAGCAGGGTAGGCAGAGGGAAAAGTGTTAAGACACTCCATTCCCCACTTTCTGCCGAATTCTGGAGGCATTGCGTGTTGAGTAGCAGAACTCAATGTCGTGCTTGTACTATGATATGTTATTTAATAAATAGAAGCCAGTCGTGGCGCAGGGGCACTAAGTGTGACTGTAATCGCGACAGGTTGTGGGTTCGATCGCCACTCGAGGAAATTAAATATTAATTTAAATGTGGATTATAATGGAAGATAGATTAAAATGGAAATATTCCATTGTCTTCGCTCTGGTGTCAAGGCAAAGCGCGGCGTTGGGATCCGCCTCTCAGCACGCAATACCTCCAGAACTTGGCGGAAAGTGAGGGACGGAGTGTCTGAACACTAGCTTCCCTCTGCCTACCCTGCTGTGTGCGGGATACAGCGTGAAGCTGATTTTTGTTTATATTTCCATTTTCCTCGCTCTGGTGTCAAGGTAAAGCGTGGTGTTGGGATCGAATGGAAATGTCTTAACACAAAGTTCCCTCTGCCGCTGTTGTGTGCGGGATACAGCGTGAAGCTGATTATTTTTTTATCAATAAATTGCTAAGTGTAAATAATATATGAAAAGTGTTTTTTTTTATATATAGTTTTAATGTGTAAATTCTAATTCAACAAACAAAGAATTGTGTAATTGTGTTTAACCTGGCAATATATCTGTCGAACTAAACTTCTCCACTGAGTACCTATGGGCATTTGTTCTATTTTATATAAAGATCTAGTTCTATTCCGGGCTAGTTCATTGTGTTCACCTTTAATGATATATGGTAGTACCTATTGAAACATAAAATATATTTTTATTGCACTAGATAAAAGAAAAAAATCTAAAATCAACAAGTCTTACGCACCCGACGAGGTCTTGTATGAAAAAGTCCTTAAATTTATTTCCAATTAAATAAAAAAAAAATGCCCTTTGATGTTCAAAATTAAAAATTCAAAGTGATCTATCACGACAACGCTATCGGGTTCCCAATACCTATTTGAACTGCCGTCCGAGCTCGTTTGGCCCAACGCTAATTAAACCTACTTAGTAAATATGGTATTGTCTAACGAGACTAATTTATTCGTCGTTCTAACATAATTATAGGTACTAAAATTATTATATATATTATTTAATGAAACTAACTTTCAAATTGTAGAATATAATATTTTGATTGTTTCAAAGTATAGGAAATTTAAAAAGAATATAAGTGAAATTATTGATATCCGTTCAGTGGTTCTGGAGATATGATGTAATGAAGAATATAACATACATACACGGGTAAAAAGAAATCAGTTAAAACGACGATAAATAATAAATAAATAAATACCATTATTATATATTTCTTTTACTTAAATACTTTTTCTTCAATCATCAATAATACGGGACAGGACTTGGTTCAGTAAATGTTTTAAAAAAATAATAAATCAGCTTCACGCTGCATCCCGCACACAGCAGGGTAGGCAGAGGGAACCTAATGTTAAGACACTCCGTTCCCTATTTTCTGCGGAATTCTGGAGGCATTGCGTGTTGAGTGGCAGAACTCAACGCCGCGCTTTGCCTCGACACCAGAGCGAAGAAATGGAAATATAAATTTAAGTAAATATTTCATCTCCTCGAGTGGGGATCGAACCCACAACCAATCGGTGTTACAGTCACACTTTGTGCCGCTGCGCCGAGATTGGCATCTAGTAAATGTCTTCGTTTCACTTTATCTAAATTCGTCGTGGAGCGTTCTAAGGCGAATATTCTTGGCATCCCGACTTATCCACTACGGCCAACTAAATTTCGGACTCCCACGGCTTAGCCGTCCATCGGGATTGCTTGTCACTTGAAATTTGGAGATACAAACGCCAATTTTCATTACGATGCCTAAAAACGCTAAGTTCTAAGAGAAATTTCACTTTACGTAAATTATAAATTCTTGTATTTGCACTTAAATGTACTTTTTTTAAAGGAATTTTTAAGCAATACAGAAATATATTCGTAATTCGTATAACGTATGGCTTAGTTAGTCAGAGCGCTTGGACGGTTTCCAAGAGGCACAGATTCAAATTTCGTTCAAATTTTTATGTTTGGTTTTTTATTATTTATATGGAATAACATTGTAAATTATAAAAAAACTACATAGAAATGTCAAAGTTTTGTGGTAAAATAAAAAAAAAATACTGCATAAACATCGATTTAACAAAAAATATATAGGTATTCGCGTATCGAGTGCTAATTTGAGTGTGCAATCTACTTTAGTGTGGATATGTGGTGGTGGTATGGTCGCCGCCGGTGGTCAGTCAAAGCGATGCGCCGCGCTGTTGTCAGAAATTACGCCTGCGGCTGATTGCAAATCTATTCATGTACGTGACATAAAGCCAGAGGACGAACACATATCATTATAAAGTTTATATTGACGATAATATGCGAATATGTCACTTACTAGTGATCCGGTCGCGGCTTCGCCCGCTTAAACTACATAATTTTTTTATTTACTAATCTGTATTACCTTTGTTTTCTAATAATAATATCATTTTCAAATAAATATTATCTATTATATCTATATTGACAAGTAACGTCGCAGTCGTTTTAATAAAATGATTATTTATAGCAATTTTCTAGAAAACCATTAAAAAGTTAATGGAAGCTTACGAAAATACAACAGTGAAAACTGCAATTAAATCGGTTAAGCCTTGTTCTTGAGATAAGCGTGAACAAACCAACATTTTTGGTCTTATTGCGTTAAAAAATGCCACCAATAACAATTTTTCATATATTTATATATTTATTGTTAATTTTTCTTACATTTACAAACAACGTTTCGTTATGATTTTATAATAAAGTATTGATTTTTTTTCTTCGTATCTTCACAATTGCGAAATGAATGACAGTACTAAATTAAATACATCAATTGAAGTAATATTTTTATGGTTTATGGTTTGCTTTAATCATATAATATATGCGAGGCCAGTCGTGGCGCAGCGGCACGAGGTGTAAATGTAAAACCGACCGGTTGTGGGTTCGATCCCCACTCGAGGAGATGAAATATTTACTTAAATTTATATTTCCATTTTCTTCGCGCTGGTGTCGAGGTTAAGCGCGGCGTTGAGTTCTGCCACTCAACACGCAATGCCTCCAAAATTTGGCAGAAAGTGGGAAACGGAGTGTCTTAACACTAGGTTCCCTCTGCCTACCCTGTTGTGTGCGGGATACAGCGTGAAGCTGATTTGATTTGATTTTTTTATTTTATTTCATACATCAATCCACGAACAACACTATCCTTAGATAAATAAAACCAATATGGTGTCGCAACCACAAGTCACGACGATGTCGCAATCAAGTGGTTCTCGCAACGCCTCGTGTTGAACCACATTCGGAAATGGACTGCTTTGTTCCAAGTACTAAAACTCCATAGATTAAGTAACTTTATTGGCCTCGTCTGAACATAAAAGTAATTAGCACAATTTATATTCTTATATATCCACTTTGCGCAGAATTCTGAACGTATTACGAGATTGGCGCAACTCAACGCCGCGTGTTGTCTCGTTATGAGAGCGGGGAAATGAAAGTATGAAATATTTAATTTCTTCGAGTCGGAATCGAACTTACAACTGTCATATCAATATGTTGATATACCACAAAAAACACATTACTAATTATTTTGTAATCTTTGTTTTGCAATCTCTGTTTTATTTTTTTTCTTCTAGATACATTGTGTACTGAGTGGTGGAACTAAACGCCGCGCTTAGCCTCGACACCAGAGTGAAGAAATGAAAATATGAATTTAAATAAATATTTAATTTCCTCGAGTCGAGTCCTTTATAAAGATAAAAAATAAAACTAAAAGATTTCAAAACATTCTTCAATTATAATTTGAAATACCAATATATCAATACTCTAAGTAATATGTGATAGTATATAATATGCTTTATTTACAGTTTACTTTACGAACCCTACATTTTTAGACCGCTTTTACGCCGTATGTGAATGGATATAAACTTTATAGGATTTTATATTTTATAGGTTTCGCGTTCGCGGCAACTGCTTTATGACTAGCCTATATAATTATATTTAACAGTATACTACTTTTAAAATCAATAAATTCTTTTGTTTGTACTTTTTTATTACAAATCAATCCAAAATTCTAAATATCTATGTATTTCATTAATTAAATATATTTTTAACAAGTAAAATGAGGCTAAGCGCGGCGTTGAGTTCCGGTTTAACACTAAGTTTCCAAGACCCTGCCTGTGAAGCTGAAAGATAACATGTAAAACTGGCATACCGTAATTGCGGGCGCACACAGCAGGGTGGAGGAGGGAACCTAGTGTTAAGACACTCCGTCCCCCCCTTTCCTTTGGCCTGTAAAATTAAATAATCTTTGCTGTAGAGTTTGGCAAGGTTAATTTAGACGCGTACGGTAATTGCTTATCTTTTCTAGGTCAAAGTTAACGTTTTAACACCTAATTTTGTAAGGTGCTATATTATTAGACGCAGGCGTTATGTAATTAGGTATACATACCTATGCAGAATTGTATCAGGGAATGAGAACCTGTGAACCTAGTGTTAAGACACTCCGTTCCTCGACTTTCCGCCTAATTCTAGAGGCATTGCTTGTTGCTGTTGAATAAAGTGACGAACTCAACGCCACGCTTTGCCTCGTTACCAGAAAGGGGAAATTTAAAATATTTAATTGACATGAGTATTAATCGAACCCACAACCGTCGCATTTACAGTCGCGCTTTTGTACTCCTACGCCACGACGGAATTACCTTCCCTTATTTAAATAAGATTATGTTAAATATACATAATAGAAATTGTGCTTTTTCATTAAATTTACGTACCTATAAACAAAATGAAAAAAAAAAACAAAGATATTGATAAAAATAGTAATATCTACAGTACTTTTCACCTGAACGACAGCCGGCAAGGGTAAAAGGGTATAAGGTTCCAGCATCGTCCCTGACAGAAAATCCAAATGCTTACCTCAATTTATATCGTATATATTTTATCTATATAAGGTAAAAGTCCTAGTAGCTTCGACAGCGGATTACCAACCTTTTTGGGTGTTAAAGTTCATTTTGCCCTTTTTGTTTTACAACGTTATGGTTTTACATGTTTTTGTATAAAGTGTATGTATAGTATTTGTTAAACTTTTATTTTTTTCTTTTTTTTCAGCTTCACGCTTAATCCTGCATGTAGTTAGGCAGAGGGAACCTAGTGTTGAGACACTACGCTTCTCACTGCAGCATTCTGTTGGCGTTGTGTGTTGAGTGGCGTAATTTAACGCCGTGCTTTGCCTCGACAATATAGTGAAAAGAAAATATTTTATTTCCTCGAACGGGAATTGAATCTGTCATGTTTACAGTCACATATTTGTACGTCACGGCTGGCTTCTGAACATTTTTATGCAAAACGTAATAGTTTCGTGTAAAACAGAATACCTAATTCGTGCTTAGTTTCGGGCTATATATTTACTAATGCAAATTAATAATATCATTTAGTTAATTAGCGATATAATCAGCTTTACGCTGTATCCACACATACAGCAGGTCAGAGGGAATGGTGTTAAGACACTTCGTTCCATACTTTCCGACGAATTTTTCGAGGCATTGCGTGTTAAGTGCGGAACTTACGTCGGGGTTTTGCTCTAGTGCCAGAGCGACGAAATAAAAATATTAATAAACAATAAGATGAACGAGGATCGTACCCACAAACGTCGCATTACAGTCACAGCTTAGTGCCACGGCACCATGACGGCCTCGGGTTATAAATAGAAAACAATTTTTATCTACAATTGTTACTTCAGAGGCCAATCGTGGCGCAGCGGCACGAGGTGTGACTGTAAAACCGACTGGTTGTGGGTTCGATCCCCACTCGAGGAGATGAAATATTTACTTGAATTTACATTTCCATTTCTTCGCTCTGAGTTCTGCCACTCAACATGCAATGTTTCCAGAATTTGGCAGAAAGTGGGGAACAAGTGTCTTAACACTAGGTTCCCTCTGCTTACCCTGCTTTGTGCGGGATACAGCGTGAAGCTGATAAAATTGTTATTTTATATTGAACGATTACTCATGTTACTACGCCCGCTCGTGAAATTTTACTCTAAACCATTTAGAAAGTTCACGTAGGTACTTCGCCGGAGCGTTGCCAAATGCAATAAGTTTAAGTACGAACATCATATATGAATGTACCAGCCGAGCGTACCGTTGTACCTACTATGTCGCGTTTGTATGCTGTTTTTGATATGACATAGCTGGCTTTATGCTTTACGCCATTTAAATTTAAATATAATGCTAGGCCAGTCGTGGTGCAGTGGCACAAAGTATGATTGTACAACGACACCACATGACAGGTTGTGGGTTTGATTCCCACTCGAAGAAATTAAATATTTAATATTTTCAACGTTTCAAAGCAGAAAAGGCAAAGTTCCTGGATTTCCTCTGCCTACCCTACTATGTTGGCACATACTCATATACTCATATTACATTTTTGACAAAAGTACGGTATTTAGTTCCGTCACTCACAAGACTATCTCAAATTCCAACGGAAAGTGCGGAATAATATACGAAAAAACGCGTAAAACAATTTTTTTTCTATGAATAAAAACTGGAAAATATAACAGAATGAAGTAGTGATTGTCTACAAAAAACGACCCATTCACCACTTCGCTGATACTTACCAGTATCAACCTACTATTAAATAATAAAAAATAAGGAAAAACACAAAACTGCGATCACCCACTTATAAGCATATGATACAAAAGCAAGGTCGTTCCGTTCCCACGCTGTTGTTTTACAAGTCACAGTTACCGTGTGCATGGTAAATTAAACTGTATATAGAGCCATGGTTGTTTTGCTTCCATACTTACTGTTATACAAACAGACCTATGCAAAGCAACTTCGAAATAACAACACGTTTTTGCATAGAAGAAGTGATGTTTATGATTTTTGTTATAAAATGTTTATAAATTAAGAGTTGAGGCCAGTTGTGGCGCAGGGGCACAAAGTGGGACTGTAAAATCGACTGGTTGTGGGTTCGATCCCCACTCGAGGAAAAGAAATATTTATTTACATTAATATTTTCCTTTCTTCACTCGGAAAAGTGGGGAACGGAGTGTCTTAACACTAGGTTCCCTCTGCCTACCCTGTTGTGGGCGGGATACAGCGTGAAGCTGATTTTTAAATTAAAATATAGAATTTATATTTTTTGTATATAAAATAAGACAAAAACAATTGGTCATCAGTAAATATTTTTTTCTCTATTTAAGTATTTTCAAGTTTTGCTAGGTGAACTTAAAGAGAATATAATAAAGTTATCCTTTCTCACTTACTATATGAAACATTAATATTTAGTAAGACGACGCATCAATAGCATTTGGCAAATGAAAGCCCAAAAAAAGAAAATATCTAAATAACCGCCGCCGACTAGCTATCTCTATTTACTCTTCAAATTACGAAATTTAAACAAATGAGGCCCAGAATTATATACATAGATTCGTTATTGTATTGTCAATAGAACTATAACTTATAAATATATCACATCATCATCAGCCTGTCCTAGTCCATTGCAACATAGGTCTCTCCAATGGCACGCCACTGAGCTCGATCTTGAGCTCTTCGCACAGTACAGTTTGACCAAGGTAGACATATTCCTGAACAACTTCGAGAGGTACTCCATTAAGTGCTATCAGTTCAGGTATGACATGTTCGTTGAACATTATCTTGGTTTTATCCAAGTTCATCCGAAGACCGATGTGGGCAAAAGACTTAGCCAAGGTGCTTAACATATATTGCAGGTACTGCACGGTTTCAGCCGTGCCAATGTCGTCTGCAAATGTCAAGTGTGAGAGGAACTTGCCATATATGTTTATGCCCCGTCCTTTCCAGTGCAGCGTCTTGAACACAACTTCCAAGGCATTAGTGAACAATTTGGGGGAAATTACAACCCCCTGTCTCACTCCTCGATATTTACATATAAATATAACAGAAATATAAATATATATTTTTCTGTTTTTAGAAATATATATATATAAATATATATTTTTCTATTTTTATTTGTAGTGTAATAAAAATGCAGAAAGATAAAAACATTCAAGATCACTGTCAATGGCAAATAATAATCGCTTAATCTATAGACCACAATGGAGGTCAGTACTAAGGATATTTTTTTCACATATTATATTGTATTAAATTATACTGTGACAGATTTATAAAAATGTCGTTTCTATTTAAGTATTCAGGGTTGTTTTTTTATTCAACATAAATGGTTGACGTGGTAAAAAAACAAAGAGACAGCTTCTGGATGTGGGTTCAGATTTTTACTTTAACGAATGGAAGTTCAAGTGGGCTTTTAGCTAATTACCTTTTTTAGTACACATTAAAGGTTTTTTTAACATCATTTATATTTTTTTATTCTTTTTTTGGCTTACACTATATCCTACTCATATCAGGGTAGGCAGTAGGGAACCTTTATATCTAGTATTAAGACATTCCGCTCTTATTAAGACACTTCCATTCGTCAATATCCGCCGAATGCTGGAGGCATTTATTAGTTTTCAGGCGGTTATTGGTTTTCATATTTCAAATAAACACCAAAAAAAAGATTCTAAAATAATCGTTTAGAAAATTTAAAAAATAAATTGCGATACGAATAATAATAATTTAGAGTTGAAGCATTAAAAGTAGTATAGTTTACAGTGCCATTAGTAAACCAAAAAAATCTTATTCACCACAAAGGCCACGAGAATGCGACACGCTAGCTATCTCAACTATAAATTATTTGACGCTTCGCTGCCTTACAGAAGATATTTTTTTATCTTCATCTTAAAGGAAAATACCCTCAAATATGAATCGTTCAGGTTTTAGTTCCTACAATAGCGTATCGGTGTCAAGATCGTTAGTTCGGACTTCGGACTTACGCGAGGTACAATAACTTTTGTCTTCATTTGATATCCGAATGTCACTGTGACACAAAGGACGATCGTTTAGACGACCTCGTTACTTAGTTTTGGATTCGGACACAGGATGTGACAAGGAAATATTTCCCAAATATATCCCATTCGAAATGACACATCTTCATGTAAGCTTTTAATGCTTTCTCTTTATTATTTTTTCCTTTCATATGTCATAGCGATGTTAAATAGTTATTTCCTGTTACGTGAACGCGTAAAATTACGCTGCGTATATGGAAAAAATAATGTTTTTCAGTTTCATGCTGTATTCTGTTAGCAGGGTAGGAAGTTGGAGGTAGTGAAGTTTAGTGTTAAGGCTCTCCTTTGTCCACTCTTCGGCGAATTTTCGAGATTGCGAGTTGAATGGCGAAACTCAACGCCACGTCTTGTTACCAGATCGAAGAAATGAAATTATTAAATACTAGCGGCCCACTCTCGGTTTCCCCCACGTACCACCTATAATAATTTTATTATGGTGGGGACCGCGGTACTTGAGCCTAGGCCTTACACACAGCGTTGAATAATTTTAATTTTACATATACGTATACGTTGAAATAAACTTGTGTCTTCTGTTGAGGCATCCCTCGAGAATGTCTCCTCATCGTCGTGAAAGGAACTTGATTCAATTATCCCTTCTGTAGATACAAGTTTGCGTGATAACCACTAAAAAAATCCCATTTATCGTATCGCCAGTCTTTCAAAACTCTTCCCTTTATAGCCGCGCCCAGTATCGGTATATTGGGCCTTAATGTTTTGAGTGACTACCGGTATCGCGATCATCTGGGAAGTAAGGCCAAATTGGCCTCGAAGAAATGGGGTTATCAGCAGAGCGAGACGGTAGTTGACGCCAAAATACCGATTTGCCCTATATAGGGCCCAGGTTCGGCCTCATATGGAGTACTGTTCCCATCTCTGGGTTGGTGCACTCCAGTATCAGCTTGAACCATTTGATCGCTTACAACGTAAAACTGTTCAAATCATTTGGGACCCAATTATTTGTGAAAGGCTTGATACTTTGGCTTTGCGTAGAGACGTCTCCTCGCTGTGCGTTATCTACCGCATTTATCATGGGGAGTGTTCTGAAGAACTGTTGGACCTGTTACCTCCCGCCGAATTTTCACAAGCTTAAATATAATCCACACCACCTGGATACGTGGCAATCCACTACTGTGCCGTTTCGTTTTTAGGACTTAAACACAAATGTTTATTATAGTTTTCTGAACTAATACTAGACGTAGATGCTAGCTGAAATATTTCATAATTCTAGGTCAACTGGAAGTACCCTATTAATTGATTCATTGATTCATTTTATAGTGTCGAAATAAGCGTTTTTTACTATGTAAACAGCCATATCTATTTTTAATTAAATGTATAAATACGTTTTTTTCAGGGGCCGTATATCTGAGTAGGTATATGGTTTGAATTTCAGCTCGATATCTCAAAGCGTTCCTGAGATAAACAATCTTGAAAGACAAAACAGGATCAGTAGATCCAGAGATCTTAGCGTTTCAACAAACAAACAAACAAACTCTTCCGCTTTATTATATCAGTATAGAAATATAGATTTCATTCCCCTGAATAGGTATCAACCTAAAACTGTCGCGTTAACAGTAACACACTAATATCATTGCGCCACTGCGGTCTTTAATTAATAAATTTATTTTAATGAATATTTGTTTCAAAAACTCAGTATTACTCATTAGGAACATCGTGAACGCAAAAAGCATTGATAAAGTCTAGCATAACAACGTATTTAGAACATAACACAAATAATATCCACATTTCTGCCGTAATAATTTATATTCATACAAACAAGTTCTAATTACACAGAAATACTGAAAAGTGAATGAAAGAAAAACAAACATCTCTTTGTAAGCGTACATCATAATAAACATTTTTTTTTTCACGCTGTATTCTATATACCACGGAGTGCAGAGGGCGACTAGTGTTAAGACACTCCGCTCCGCACTCTCCGCCGAATTTGGAAGGCATAGCATGTTGAGTGGCGGAATTCAACGCCGCGTTTTGCTTCGACACCAGAGTGAGGAAATGAAAATATTGAATATTTCATTTAAATAATATATGTATAATAACATATGGGCATAAAATGGCTGAAAAGAAAAAAACTACTTAATAATAATATTTTTTATCATCACGCTATATCTCACAAACAGTAGGATAGACAGAGGGAATCTAGTGCTAAGACACTCCGTCCCACATTTTCTGCCGAATTCGGGAGGCTGTGCGTGTTAAGTGGCGAAACTCAATGCCGCGCTTTGCCTCGACACCAGAGCGAAGAAAACGGAAATATAAATATTTAATGAGGATATTAAATATTTATATTTCCGAAAGTGGGAATCGAACCCACAACCTATCGCGTTTACAGCCACGACTGGCCTCATTCAATAATTTATTCCACATAAAAAATTGCTTTCGGAAACAAAAATTGGAATAAACTGGCTTTGACCGCGATCGTAGTCTTTGTTCTTAAATTCTTGTTCTTGAATCACATGCTAATGGCACGTTAATTATAATCGAGTAAACATGTTATTGACTTATTGAGTGCATAACCTTAAAGTTCATAAGGTATTTAAATTTTTATTGTTTGTTGTAATAATAAACTAATTTTCTATATGTAAAACGAATAATATCATTGTATTGGCAGAGTAAAAATGTGGGTTCTAATTCCGTTTGGGGACTTATTCTATTAAAAATTAAATAAATAATTTCCTTAAATAATATATGTATAACAATATATAGGTATAAAATGGCTGAAAAGAAAAAAAAACGACTTAATAATAATAATAGTAATGCAGTACAATTTTGCTTTTTTTTATCGTCACGCTATATTTCACACACAGTAGGATAGACAGAGGGAATCTAGTGTTAAGACACTCCGTCCCCCATTTTCCGCCGAATTCTGAGAGCTGTGCGTGTTAAGAAAGAGCAAAGAAGGAAATATAAATATTTAATTTCCCCAAGTGGGAATCGAACTCACAACCTGTCGCGTTTACAGTCAGTTTGTGACCCTGCGCCACGACTGGCCTCATCAAATTTCAATTCAAATTTATTAGAAGTTTATGATATTGAACGTTGTAACCATCATACGCGTATATTGTTAGTCTGTAATTAATCTTTAATTGACATAGAACTTGCAATTATGCTCATATAAATTGAATCAATTGGCGAAATAATTAGACATCTGTATTCAATTATCCTGAAGATGGAAGTTTAGTCCAAGAAAAAGAAGAGGCCAGTCGTGGCTGCAGGGGCACAAGCGTGTTTGTAAACGCGACGGGTTGTAGGTTCGATTCGCACTAGAGGAAATTAAGTAAAATCAAATCAGCTTCACGCTGTATCCCGCACACAGCAGGGTAGGCAGAGGGAACCTAGTGTTAAGACACACTGTTCCGCACTTTCTGTCAAATTCTAGAGGCTATGCGTGCTGAGCGAAGAAATGAAAATTTAAATGTAAGTAAATATTTCGTCTCCTCGATTGGGGATCGAACCCACAACCAGTCGGTTTTACAGTCACACTCTGTGCCGCTGCGCCACGACTGACTTCAATTGGAAATTAAGTATTTAATATTTTTATTTGTTTGCTCTGGTGTCGAGGCCAAGCGCGGCGTTGAGTTCCGCAACTCAACTAATAATGCTTCCACAATGCGACAGAAAGTGGACAGCGGAGTGTTTTAACACTAGGCTTCCTTCTGTCTGTACTGTAACATACATGATACATAAAACATGAAGCTAAATAAAAAGCAAATTTAGTAGTTCAATTCAAAATAAGTTGATAGAGTACATATTATATACTTATATCGCGTTCTTATGAATAATTTCTTATTTTCCCGTTATTAGAAACGAAGTAAAAGGAAACACGTACAATAAAAAAAATACTTAAATATATATTTTTTCACAATTTTTAAAGCGTCATTTCACACTTACGAAAGAAAAATACTCTTGGGAACCGACCAAGATGCGCGAGTTCAACTCCCGTTACGTTCATTTTTTTATAAAAATAAAAAAATTAGCTTCACGCTGTATCCCGCACACAGCAGGGTAGACAGAGGGATCCTAGTGTTAAGACACTCCGTTCCCCACTTTATAAGTTTTACAATTTTTTTTCTAAAAAGTAAATTATATCTTGTATTCTCAACTTAAAATACTTTTGTAACATCTGCGAAGCCACTTTAGTCGGGAAGTTGTGTCCCCAATGCAGCGGGCGTTGCGAAGCTGTCCGCAGGATGTCACGGTCGGACGGACAGCGAGTTATTGGTATGCGAAGTTCTTTTATTTCACAGCTATAATTTGTGTAAAGAAAGAATCGTTATATAACAATAGGCTATTGAGAAAATATTATAATGGAAATGTATATTGGTTGAGAAATATAAGAAAATTCTTCAGAAATCGGCGACAAGTGAGGGAGTGGAGTATCTTAGCACTAGGCTCCCTTTGTCTATCTTGCTACATGTGGGATACAGCGTGAAGCTGAAAAAAAAGGAGATTGTTATGATACACTATAGTAGTATTAACACTGCCGCCATTTTAATCTGTAGATTGTAATTTACTAAAACACAGCCGCCCTTTTAATCTACAGATTGTCTATACTCTTAAATATAAATAGAAAATAAACATTTAACATTACTAAACAAGTATAACCTCACAAAATTTGAATTGAAAATGTGACTTCTACCGGTTTAAATTAGAAATAAAGTTATTGTATAAAATATAGAAAACTTATAATTTTACCATATTTTTTTTAACGTTATTTATCATGTCAGTGAACAAAATAATTCTTGCTGATCCCACCGTTTTTTTATGTTCCGCCACTCATCACTCAATGCCTCCAGAACTCGGCGACAAATGGGTAATGGAGTGTCTTTACACTAGATTTTTCTTTGCCTACCCTGCGTGCGTGATACAGCGTGAAGCGTGATTTAATTAGTGTATATAAACATAATAAGAGCACACTCATAAAAAATGTGTTGGTAGGTTTATCTTTTCTAATTTTATTGAAGACTAGCGGCCTGCTCGCGGCTTTGCCCGCTTGAATTACATAATTATTTATTTAAGAAATATAAATATTACAAACAGCCTTAATTATTAATTAATTGATTTGAATAAGTACTCACTATATTATTTGAAAAATAACTTATATTAGCTCCTGTGCAGTTTTTAAATTAGTAACATATATTATTAGTTAAATATATAATTGGTATACAGAATATACATAGAAAGCACGTTTTTAGGCATTTTTATATAATCTATAAAATAATCAACATTTTCGGGCAAGTTCAAGTCGTACTCATGCCCCGAGAGTTTTCGTACCAGTTTCAAGAAAGGAGATAAACCAAAAGAATAACTAATTAAGTTGTCATTTTGTATCAATTTAAGTACAGATTAAAATTTGTACTTAATAGTTTTTTCTATGACACAAATACAAATAAGTAGTCAATTTTTGAAAAATAATTTTGGAATTTTCCTTTATACGTGCCGTAAGTTTTAACTTCTTAACAAATTTCGAAATTGTATATCAACGGGAAGTATAGGGATAGTTATGATAGAAAATGCGACAAAAAACTAAGCATAAACTCTCATATTACATCGTCATTTAATTGCGATGATTTAGAAGATAGATTTTCGTGCTCTAAGGGAATATAGACTTGAACATTGAGGTATCTAACCTTTAACCGATCTTGTACAAAATAGTCTTGACAGACGGACAGACGGACAAACAACAAAGTTATTTTATAAGAATTTTGAGGTATGTACCCTAAAATACCCTTGGCACATACATACATGCAACATACAGGTGCAATAGTGGAATGTCGGTACGTGTCGCTTGTAAGTTATGAAATAATACTGCGGGATATTTTTTTAAACAGTGTCAGAGCATTTTTTCTTGAGACACAATTTTTTAGAGGTTCCTACCAAAAGTGATTTTTTTTATACGTTTCTTAAAAAAATATTAATAACATAAACGAACGAACGGACTAAAGAACCTATTCAAAATATTTCTTTGAATATTAAGTCATTCTTTATCACTGTGTTAAATAATTAAGAATTAAGCTAGACTGTTACGAAGGTAATCTTCACCAACAATTCAATTTAGTTTACTTTGTAGTTAGTACTATGAACAATTGTACTTTAAAAACGTAACGTATCATGTGTAGTCAATAG
>JAATLQ010030092.1:13324-36695 GCA_013421005.1 Heliconius erato x Heliconius himera | reverse complement strand
TCTTGTGAAGAAAAGTTAATTATAGTTTTGCTTTTCTTTCGCGGTATTTTTTTACATATAATAATATTCAAAAGTGCCCCCCTTATTTTGTTCAAAGCTGCCTCAGTGGTAATTAAAAAATTACAAACGTTTGTTTTTCAAGTAAATGTTTAAAAATTGTAGTGATTTCTAGTTTATTGCATGATATATGAAACATTCTAACTAAAAGAGGAAAAAATAAAACCATATACCTTGAATTGAATCCCTGCGATCCTTACGCGCTTATTTAAAAATGCATAAAATTTTACTCAAAATCAAACACTCCTCGTAACTCAACAACTGGTTCTCATTTATCAGCGGTGACAAGTGACACGTGTGCAGATTAGTGCTGCCACTACTCAAAAAAAATCTACCAAAATTTCTTTTTAACATAGCTCTGTTAACACATATTTTCAAAGGTGCCCCTGTTCAAAGCTACCCCCCTCTCCCCTATATAATAATTAAATGACCCGTCAGCAAACTCATGTTCGTGAATATAGGAGTATAATGTTTTTTAGATTCTTGTAACATTTAAACAAAAAAACTTAGTAGAAATATAATGAAACAAATGGAATTTATAAACAATGGTATAATTATTAGAATTTATGGAAGTAAAATTATACTTAATTATAAGATATTTTCTTATTATATAAGTGGAAACTGTTTATTATACAAATTTATATAACTAAAAAAAAAATAACTATAAAAAACAATACAGTTTTATAGCTTAACACATACAAATAGTTAAATCTTAATGGAAATCATTATAACGTAGCGGGACTCGAACCCGCGCCTCCTGGAAACCGACCAGGCGCTCTGACCACTAAGCCATACGTTCTCATCAAGTTACGTGGAAATTCTTATACGCCTGTTACAACTTATTTTATGTTATCTATATAAACTTATTGTATGTCGACGTTTTAGTAGATTAATTAGATTTTTTAATTTCCTGGTTAGGTAATAGTTTAATACTTCCTTTTTTTTTAACAGAGTGTCTTAACACTAGGTTCCCTCTGTCTAACCTGTTGTTTGCGGGATACGGCGTGAACCTGACTTTATTTATTTTTTTATAACGAGGCTAACCGTGGTGCAGTTGTGGTTTCGATTCCCACTCGAAGAAATGATTTTTTTATTATTTTCATTTTTTCCCTCTGGTAACAAGGCAAAGCGCACCGTTGAGTTTCGCCACTTAACACACAATGCTCGTAGATTCTACTTAATTTTTTCTTCTAGAAAGTGAGGGACGGAAGTGTCTTAAGTTATCCTTTTTTTTTTCAAAACAATGTTAAATTCTTATGGAAGTTACGATAATGTATCCCAAGGTAATAAAGCTTTCATATTAATAGTATTTATAAGTACACTGCAGATATACATATATATATATATGTATATCTGCAGTGTTTATCTATATATATAAAAGGACTTGTGCTGACTGACTGAGGTAAGACGCACGCAGAGCCGTAACCGCTGATGGTAGAAAAGTGAAATTTGGGCAGATGTTTATTGTCATATTCTGGACATCCACTAAGAAGGAAATTTAAAAAAATTTAACCCTAAAGAGATGAAATAGGGGTTGAAAGTTTGTATGGAAAAAAAATAATCTGTACCGATTTTTATAAAATTTGAAATTCAGACTCTTAAAAATATTTCATTCAATACGTGTTTCATGGTTTTTAAGAATTCACCCCCTAAGGGTTCAAATAAGGGGTTGAAAGTTTATATGGAAAAATCTTTAAATTGCCACCGATTTTTATAAAAATTTAAATTCTGACTGTTAAAAATATTTTATTGAACACGTATTTCGTGGTTTTTTTAGAATTCACTCCTAATAAGCGGGCGAAGCCGCGCGCGCCCTCTAATATATATATATACATATGAAAATTACATAAGTAAGGAACGTTTACGTACAAAAAATAAGGAAATCCAATCATCAAATTTTCATGAGACAGAGAAACACATTTAGGCTGTCCTGTAGATCCACTGGTAGCTGCCAGGAGTAAAATCGCTTCTTTAGGGTCGAAATCTGTTGGTCTGAAATAAATGTCAAATTTAAGTTATTTATTTAATACTAGCAAATGTTCTATTCTATAAATATTTTAATCCAGAAAAGAAATGTTACAATGAAAAAATATTTTAATGTGCATTATATTTTTTAATTATGCATTTCTATAGGGTAAAATCATAATAGATGCATAACTGGAATAGGCGCCCCACTTGCTAAAAATCTTATTTACAAAAATTTAAATTTAGAATACGTTTTTTTAAATACAATCTTCATGTGCATCTTTTGAAACACAATTTGTTACGTTTGGCAATTTCTTTTCGCTTTCATAAGCGAATATGTTTACAGCGGACTTAAAAAATATTTCTCTTGTAATTTTATAAATAATTACATTTTATTTTAATTACGTTGTTAGATTGGAGCATTAAGAATACGTTTAGGAGTCAATCATTGTTTTTTTGTATTTATTTTTTCAAATTTTTTTTTTATATTTTTTGAAAATCTTAGCTAGGAACATATCCCAAGCTAAGCTAGTTTTTTTAAGGATTGATGCATAAGGTTTTCTATATTTCCTTATAAAAGGAGCCTCGTTAAAGAATTTTGTATCTATGTCGTGACTATTTTCATACTTACTTTGTAATAAACATTGTATGTAGATCACGATCCGGTAATTAATAATAATCTATTTTACTTTAATGTAATGGCACCACGATAACTTTCATGAATGCAGTCGTTTACATATTTGCGCATCTCATTTATCGGGTCACACCAGGAGAACCTAGTATTAAGGTCAACTTCACGCTGTATCCCGCACACAGCAGGGTAGGCAGAGGGAACCTAGTGTTAAGACACTCCGTTCTCCACTTTCCGCCGAATTCTCTCAATCAACTCAACGCCGCGCTTTGCCTCGAGATCAAAGCAAATAAATGAAAATATAAATAATTTTTTGATCTCCTCGGTCACACTTTGTGTCCTGCGCCACGACTGGCCTAAGATACTTTCTCCATTTACTTTCAGTAAGGGTGATAGAAATATCAGTCATATCCTTATTTTAAAGCAAAGGAATACAAATAAAACCTAGATTAGATTAGATATAAAAGAGAATTTAGGAAAGTATAAAACAACACAAGTATTAGGTGTTGATTACTAAGGTTTTGAACCCAATAAGGAATTTCCACATTTTTGGGTAATACAAGTTTCATGCAATTTGTACATAATAAGATCTTTGATTTGAAGCCTCGAACCTGGCAACATTAGAGGACAAGATACAGCCAGCTCATTATCACCTGTCAATCAGATAGGTAGGATAGCCAAGTAATGAGAGAACCAGCACTATCAAAGTCCGAATAACACACTAGAGCCAGAAAGATACAAACGGTTGTTTGTATTTTGCTCTTACAATTTTCAACTCACAATATTCCATAACAAAAAGCTTAAATCTTTTGACATCAACAACAAAGTAGTCAGTGTTGCAAGTGATCAGTCGTCAGTGTTACAATTGCAAAAACTTTAAAATAATTTACAACAAATATGTCATTTTTAAATTTTATTTGAATTTAAAAAGTGTAATAGATAAATTATAAAAATATTTTCGTATTCTACCCCAAAATCCAAATACTAGTTTTCATTAAAGATTTAAATTTAAATAATTACGTTTATAGTAATAATTAATACAAGAAAAAATTATAAAATATTCATTTAGCATCTGTTGATATTACTCATTACTTGAAAAGTTACGAGTCAAGAGTTAGAAGTCAAGTCAGTAATTTTTTATTGTCTTTTTTCACATAATAGCTATAAATAAAGATATAATTGATACAAACAATAATATTTAATTTATCCTTCAATACAATTTTATAAACAGAGATATTAAATAATTCAATTTGTCAATAGTCTCCGAAATTATAAAATTTTAAAATGCAACATGGTGGAAAGTGGCATTCAGCTACGTTATTCGAAGGTTGGCCCTCTTTATGTTTCGCGCCAGTGCTGCTATATCGTGCAGGAATGATTGCTTAATATAACACTATAGTTCATAATAAATGTAGATTATACTTTTTACGCATTATTTGATATTAAATTAATTAATAAAATGATCAGTACTATTTACAAAGAATTTCTAAATAATAATTTATTTCGTATTGAGTTTTTGTAAGTTCCCGTGTAACATTATAACGCTATTTATTTTGTGTACGATTTTGTATCAAAATAATTAAACAAATGTAAATAATAATAAAAATCTTAACAAAAATTTTTAAAATATATTTGACAAGTATTTTAATTAATGGCATTACCATGTACAACTGTTACAATGATTTTTTATTATCTGTGACTGTAATGTAAGCAAATCATAACTTCGCGGCGCGGCTGTCTTGTTGTTTACTTTATTTTAACGTCTTTAGATTTTGAGTGATTATGAAGTGTTTTAAATTATTTGGATGTTGCTTAATAGTAATTTTATCATAAATCAAATTTCTAAAATCGTGACGAATATGGCGTGTGATTACCAAGTATTTCTCTTAAATGTAAAACTATTGTGTGTCAGTATTTGAGAAACAAACAAATGTTGAGTTTTTTATATACAAAATTGTTTAAAACTACGATAGATAGGTGGTACATTTAACATTAGTTTTAAATCGTCGTCGTCGCATTTTCCTTTTACTACCACTAATAGTTTTATCATAAGTTATAAAACTATTAGTACTAAAACTAATGTTAAATGTACCTACCTATCTATCGTAGTTTTAAACAATTTTGTGGGTGGTTCAATAACAATGCATTAATTCTAAATAATACCATAATAAAAGAGATATAATAATTAGCCGTGTTATCCCGGCCTAGAATAGGTTCATCCTGGTACTGGTGGTGTCGTAAGAGGCGACTAAAGTACGTGTGGTAGAGTTACGTCGCCAGCAATGGCAACACGCATGGACAGACTCGACCGGCTTTTAAAACCGGTGTGAAGTAGTGGCTTTATTCAAATTAAAATGTTAAAAGTCACTTAAAACATAGTCATACGTCATTTTGACTCACAGATGTTATAAAACAAAATCGGTGATAATTGTCTTAATGATATAAGCACCTCACGAAAGTATCTAGCGACCCATTAGACCTTTTACGCCCAATATTAATAACCTATCTCCAACGTCAATCTTAGATTGTTTCATACATCTATCCAATCTAGAGATTGGATAGATGTATGAAACAATCTAAGATTGACGTTGGAGATAGGTTATTAATACTGGGCGTTAGTCGCACCACGATGGATTCGCGATATTTATAAAACGTATGCGTCAATTTGATGCAGACTATCTTTCTAGGGTTAACCTCACTTGTTAGTTTTTTTTTTCACTTATGCATAAAGGAACATACTTAAAAGTGTCCACTGAAGTGCTGTCAGAATATTTGTCCAAAAATTGTGAAAATGAAATATGGCCTTCCTTTTCTCCAAATGTAACAATATGCGGGAATATATTTAATAAATTCAAGGCTTCTCTGAGAGTGTCTACTTTAGAGTTTTGACAAAATACTATTTTGGGAGTTATACGTTTTAATATATCTCTGAGTTCGCCTGAAATAATAAGATATCATAGATTATAATTTCGATCTTCTTATCACAAATTACATACAAAATATAATTGATTTTTTTTGTAAAAGATTAAGATCTCCCTACAGAGATACTAACAACATAAATAAGTTGTAACAAGCGTATAAAAATTTCGACGCAGCTTGGCGAGAACGCATGGCACAGCGCCTGGTCGGTTTCCAGGAGGCGCGGGTTCGAGTCCCGCTGCGTCCAAATTTTTATACGTTTTTTAAATAAGTAAAGATTAAGATATTTGTTATCATATTTAGCTATAGAGGTCAGTCGTGGCGCAGTGGCACAAAGTGTGACTGTAAACCGACTGGTTGTGGGTTCGATCCCCACTCGAGGAGATGAAATATTTACTTAAATTTATATTTCCATTTCTTCGCTCTGGTGTTGGGGCAAAGCGCGGCGTTGAGTTCTGCCACTCAACACGCACTGCCTCCAAAGTTCGGCAGAAAGTGGGGAACGGAGTGTCTTAACACTAGGTTCCCTCTGCCTACCTTGCTGTGTGCGGGATACAGCGTGAAGCTAATTTTAATTTTTTTATAATTAGCTATAGGTACGAGTAGGTTGTAGGAGTAGGACCAGGGACTTAAAGTGTCCAGATTTGTCTCTCTGAGCTTCACGTATCTTGCACACAGCAGAATAGGCGGGAGAAGAGGGAACCTAATGTTAAGACTGGAAGACTCCGTTTCCCACTTTCTGCCGAATTTTCGAGGCATTGCGTATTGGATGGGAGAGCGCAACGCTGCTTTTTGCTATGTTATCAGAGCAAATAAATGAAAATATTATTTTAATAAATAATAATAAGGTCCAACGAGTGGGAATCGAATCCGCAACAGTCACGCTTACAGTCACACCTTGGTGCTACTTCGCCACGACCGCCTCAATTATTACGATAATTTCTTTCTCATTATACCAAAAATTAAATTAAATCAGGATATCTGCATATATCTATAACAATAATATTATACTCACAGGCTCCTAAATTTATATCAATCCCAGCTACAATCAGGCCTGTATATATAGCAGCATACAAAGGTATAGATAAATCTAAATGATTAAAACCGATAATAGCAATAACGTCTTGGTATTTTAAGTCTATATTTTTTAAACTTATGGCACATCGAATTGACCTTTCAAAAGTTGACTTAAAAGTTTCCCTTTCATCTGTAGCTCCGTCAATCTGTTAATGATACTTATTAGATATAGTTTTGTATCGGGGCTTTTAATTTAAAATAGTTTTTTTTTTTCTAATATTAGCCTAAAACCAATTGGTTTCATAGCAAAGTCATAAAGACTGTATTCTTGTCCAATTATATAATAATTGTTTTTTGTTTTAATTAAACGTCCGTACCTATATGTTATATTTTTATTGAAATTTTTTTCGAAGCTTACCATGAACCATCACTAAAATTTAACATGTTAAACTACAGTATAGATATTAGTGGTTATAAATTCTTAGATAAGAATTTTGTTATATCAAATTATATGTATGTAATAAAGTGAAAGAAAATAAATAATGTTTAATTATCTATATTTTAAATAATAAATTCGAGATAAATAAATTATTTAAAAATTATTTACATATTATGGTGAAAAAAGTATCCCATAACTTTGTTTCCTTTATTTTGAACTCTACTTCAAAAAAATACAATTATACCATCGAAAAATCTAGTAAAAGATTTCTTTTACTCAGATCAGCATTTTACATTTTTTATAAACTAATCATTTCCTATAATTCATCATAATTTTCTATAATAACATTGTTTTTATTATAGTTTGTTATTTTTTTAAAATATATTTTGGATACCTGCAAAATTATATCTGGAGCATCCTTAAAGCTGCTAAACAAGATTTTTCCAACATGATAGCAATCACTTGCTATACCCGATTCGGCAACCACTCGCGAAGATAATTCACGAAAATAATAATGTATAGAATCTGATAATTTGTCTGTCATATTAAAATATAATATTATTTTATTTCAGATTATTTAGCTAGATGCAACATACGTCCATCAATAACTAGTATTGAGAACGAACTGATGCAGGCTCATGTGTGTTTTCTGCATTAAATAATTTATATCATTAACTGTAAACTGCGAGGCCGGTCGTGGCGCAGCGGCACGAGGTGTGACTGCAAAACCGACTGGTTGTGGGTTCGATCCCCCACTCGAAGAGATGAAATATTTACTTAAATTTATATTTCCATTTCTTCGCTCTGGTGTCGAGGTTAAGCGCGGCGTTGAGTTCTGCCACTCAACACGCAATGCCTCCAGAATCCTGCAGAAAGTGGGGAACGGAGTGTCTTAACACTAGGTTCCCTCTGCCTACCCTGCTGTGTGCGGGATACAGCGTGAAGCTGATTTTATTAAAAGTAACACGTAATTTAATATAATAAAACAGTCAAAAAATAGATAATGCTATGCGAAGTTATGATCGACTGTCACCAATTTTTAATTCAATTTTATAAGATTTACAATATGTTCGTTACAATATATGATTTTTTGTAACTTTAAGCATTTACGCATCACATGGCCGTTGTACTTCCGTATTTTAAAACTGTGATATCTTCTAAAATATCCATTTCTCTGATATGCTGTAAAAGCCAATTTTTGATTTGTATACTATATATGTAGGTATATATATACACAATATATGTAATATAGTAAGATCTTTGATTTTCACAATTTTTACACATTTTGAATGAAACAATTTAACCGGATTAATCGCGTACATTTAGTATTATACATTTTTTGGAAATCCGACGTTTCGAACACTTTGCAGTAGTCCATGGTCACGGGTAGACTGAGGTGGCATTCGTCTGTCAGTTGACATAAATATTATAACGAGCTACCGCCAACGATTTTTTAATTGCCTCGCGTACTGCCCTGGATTCCTGCAGAATAAGCTGACTGTATCTTGCCCTCTAGTATGGTGTATTTAGTAGACTTGAAATATATTATGAGTGGGTGGTAGAAAGTCTCCAGCCATCCTTTCTATTGAAATTAGGAAGTTTTGGTATTTAAACAGCCTCACGGATCATTCTAGAAATATATCTGTTCCTTAGCGAGGATTTGGGGCTTATCAAACCTTATGTAAACTGGGTTTATACACAGTGCGCTCACACACAGCTGGCTTCGATACATTCCCATTCTTGATATCGGAGATGTGTTACTTCACCCTAACACCGATGCTCCTCTTTGTTTGACCGATATATGATAAGCCACAGTCACAGTCTAGTTTGTATACACTTGCACATTGTAAAGGAATAGTTCATTAAACTTGTCCGAAGAATTGGGTCAATTTCTTGTTAGGCTTGATTATAGTTTTTATGGAATCTCTTCTTAACGTGTTGCGAATTCTGTCTGTAACGTGTGTAAGTGTATTTGGAGGGAAATATATTAAAAGCGACGGCTGTCTCTCTACTGTAGCTGATACTGTTGGTCTACTGACATAAAATGCTAATATATTTAATAGGATAAGGAATAATACTGTAATGCTGAAAATAGTAAAGTCGCAATTATCCCTTCTTTGTTTTTAAACATAATAATGGTTACTGTGGGTTATCTTTAAGAGATGGATATATTATCTGCTATAGGCTATATAACTGCAGAAATAATAAAATATAAAATATATGCAAGTACACCGTACTAGAATAGGATCATCCTGGTACTGGTGGTGTCGTAAGAGGCGACTAAAGTACGTGTGGTAGAGTCACGTCGCCAGCAATGGCAACACGCATGGGCAGACTCGACCGGATCATTACCACCCCCGGCATTTAAAACCGGCGTGAAGTAGTGGCTTTATGCCACTGCGTTTCGCATCAGGTAATGCCGGGCTCCGGAGCCCAACCCACCTTACAGGCAGGCAACGCACCTGCAGCTCCTCTGGTGTCGTGGGCGGCGGTGATCACTTACCATCAGGTGACCCGAACGCTCGTTTGCCTTCTTATCCATGAAAAAAAAAAAAATAGTTCTAATAAAAGTCCGCGACACGGTATGTATAGATAAGTCACAATAAGGAATTTTGTGACAAAAAAATACTGATAATTGCAAGGTTTCCGTTGCATTGAACGTTCCTTATAAATAAAATTGAAGTGTCTATTTGTGATTTCAAAATAACTGTTTTTGCAAGTGCATGTGGTTATTTACATACTACTATACAGGTTGGAAGTGTCTGCGCTCCTTTTACGGAAACATAATAATGGGTAAAATATTTCATATCCATACCTACCTAAAGAAATTTATCAAGATACCTCAACAGTTTGGACGTAGGACATTTTTTTCATTTCACGATGTTTATCCATACTGTATTTCTTGTGACACAATTACGATTAAATACCAATAACGTAAACACCTATTATTACAAAAATACTGCTAAGCGTTGCCGATCTGCTTCTGCTTTAATAGGTTTGTGTGTGTGTGTTTCTTGAGATTCGGTGTTTTATTTTACAACGATAATTTTACTTTGTTTGAAAAAATACTTTTTCATTTTTGGAAATATCTCTTTGTTTTAATTGTATTAAGTTTTTATAGAGTAGTTAAAACTGTGATTTCATTTAAAGTGATGATGACACAAACACTCTGTATATTGTTGTCTTTCCATTTCCCTGAGCTAATATCCTGAGCAACTGAACTGATGATTTATGAAACTTTCAGTGACTGATAGAGGGGGTTGTGGAGTCGCCATGGGATAAGCATTTACCCAAGAAAAATATTTTACACGTATTCCGTGCACGCGTAAATAGATACTATATGAAATAACTAAACTCTTTTCTACATTAAATACGATAATGTTTGCGAGCAATATCAAATAAAATCCAAAAAGATTAAATTCACATTTTTTTAAGTGTATAACAACGATATAAATAATTGAACTGAAATAACCAACAATAAGTCTTTCCTAAATATTTAAATAACCTTATGTTGATCACATATATATAACGAATAACGACTAAACGATTTTACCGGTTTTGTAAATTCGGTCAGTTGTAGAGTCGGTCATACCGTGTGGCTCGTAGGCTAGCTCATATTGAATCAGTGATATCTATATATCGCACATTGAAAACAAAAATAGCATTACACCAAAAAGCCAATTTTTCAATACAGCAGTTTAAGTTTTTATATAATTCTTCTCTTATAAATCTTGACAATTAATTGAGGACAAGCTATATTTTTAGGTTTATTTAATACTCTATCGCTTTTATAATTTGTAAGAAGAGTTAGGTAAGTTAACTAGTAGTTGTAGAAAAAAATGGTTTTGAAAAAAAAGTTCTGCATAGTGTCACTTTTGTTTTTATATCACCAATGAATTATACGTTTAACGACATGTTAAATAATTTGAATATCTAAAGAATGGTGTAAATTGATGTGAAAATAAATCTATTATTATGAAATTATTTAGACATAATACATGTTTATTAAACTACCTACAAAATTATTTAACACTTTCCGCCATGTTGTATTTAAAAATTTAAAAATTTCGGAGACTATTGGCAACTTGAATTATTTAATATTTATAAAGTTTATAAAATGTATAAAACTGTATTGAAGGATAAATTATTGTTTTGTAACAATTACATCTTTATTTATAGCTATTATGTGAAAAAGACAATAAAAAATTAGTGATTTGACTTGTAATAGTAATTTTTTAAGTAATGATTAGTGTCAACAAATTCCAAATGAATATTTTTGTGAAGGCTGTACTTTAACTGGATCTCTTTTTTACATGTATTCTATAATTGTGTATAGTTATCTTTTTTTTACCGGTCAAATTTCCTCGTGTCTCTCCCATACAACGTGACATTGGCGAAATGAAATGTGCTCAACTGGCACGCTCGAAACGCCATATTTTAAGAAATCAATCAATCAATGAATATTTTATTATTTTTGCTTGTATTTATTATTACTAAAAAATTAAATTAAATTAAATCAGCAACACGCTGTATCCCACGCACAGCAGGGTAGGCAGAGGGAACCTAGTGTTAAGTTCTCACACTCACACACTCCGATGTTTGGAGAACAATGGATCGGAAGGTGTGGACCTCGGCGGTGGCCTGCGCGTTCCCCGGACCTCACGCCGCTTGATTTTTTGTGGGGGCAAGTAAAAAATGAAGTTCATGCGTTAGAACTCCATATAGAAGACGAGCTCCGGCAAAGAATTACGCGTGTTTTTGATAAAATTGAAGACTTAGCCGCGCAGGGGGATCGACCGAGTAAAGTAAGAGAATATGTTACGCAGATGCAATTTATGTATTCATAAGCATTTTGAAAATTTAAAAACGTAGTAAATAATAAATAGACAGAATTAATATGATAAAAGTGTGTGTAAAGTATATCACTTCGCCGTCGTTAGCTACATACCTACGCTAGATGCTGCGACTCGATTTCTTGAATGAAGCGTGTGCGACGTTGCCGCTTTGACAGGTAAGAAGAGTGTACGTAATACGTATGTGTGCGTGTTTATAATATTTTTATTTTTATTTTGTTTGAAAAAATAACTTTATCTATTTTGGGAATTCATTTTTCTCTGAATTATATTAGGCTTTTAAAGTGTAGTTAAAACTGTGGTTTCATTTAAAGTGGTGTTTACACTTCCACCCGTATACATATATAAATATTCATACACTAACTATGCGTGTATATACATGTAAAGTATATACAAGTAAAAAAAACGAAAATTGAGAATTTGCAGGTATATTATGAAAGCGAAACAATCGGTATGAGATGCTGATGTTGATTTCTGTATGAAGCAAAACGTCAAAATTGGGTTTCCCCTGGACCTCCCCTATCATTGTTAAATAAATGGTTTATTGGCATTTATTCGTCGAGTTTCCAATATTGTCTACACTTTGGTAACAGCATAAGAAAATAAAATAATACCTATTATTAATAAAAAATCTTTATAAAAATGGTTAATATCAATTTATTATATACTTCCTTATTTAAATAAGACATCAGAAAACTAATAAACTTAAATTTATTTTTATATTATACGACCGAAGATTAAAATTTATATATATAAATTATAATCTGCGTTTTCTAAATAAATAATTTTCTTTCCTAAGTGTGGAATAAAACTTTTAAAGTGTCAAATATTTCTATTTCTTCGCTCTCGTGTCGAGGCAAATCGCGGAGTTAAGTTCCGTTATTCAACACGCAATGCCTTCAGAATACGTCGAAAAATAGGGAACAGAGGATGTCTTAACACTAGGTTCCCTCTATCTACCTTGCTCCGTGCGGGATACAGCGTATTTGAGGTCATTCGTGGCGCATGGACACAAATGTGTAAAAGCGATTAGTTATGGATTCGATCCCCATCCGAGGAAATGAAATAATTATTTAAATTTATTATTTTCATTTCTTCGCCCTGGTGTCAAGGCAAACAAGTTTTAAAAACATATAATTAAAGCAAATTTAAACTTTCCGAGAGTCTCGTGTAAAGTTGTGATTTCGCACTTTGACCCTTATACATAGGAGCCATCGATTTAATAGTATTAATTTTGACTAGATGTCAGTAAGTCACGACTGCATAATATTGGTGTTTTAAAATTTACATCAAGATAGTAAAATTTCAAGTCGGAAGTGTGGATATTGAGAATGTGTAAGATAAGATAAACATAAAAGCAACTGCGCATATAAAATATGTAATTCAAGTGACAAGTTATTTATATATTATAATCTTGATTTATAATGTACGAACTACTTACTACTTTATAATTTCATATTAGATAGTAGCTCTGTGATAATAATTCTATTTTATTAATAATATAATTACATTTTATTAATAAATTGCGTTTAGGTTGAAAGTGCATTAGATACTTATATTTTTTTCTTCAACTTCACGCTGTATCCTGCACACAGCAGGGTAGGCAGAGGGAACCTATTGTTAAAACACTCGTTTTCCACTTTCCGCCGAGTTATGTGTTTGAGTGGCGGAATTTCGCGCCTTGCCTCGACACTAGAGCGAAGAAATGAAAATATAAATGTACATAAATATTTCATTTTCTCGAGTACGGATCAAACCCACAACCAGTCGATTTTACAGTCACACCTTATGCCCCTGCGCTGGCTAGCCTCACTTAAATATGATACTTATAATAAATAAATATATAGGTCTCTCATATAGCTGCTAAGATTATAGCGATTATTGAGATACAACGCTATTAAGTATTATTTAACATTTATGGAGTAAAATTTAAATTCCAAAATTTTGTGAAAAATTGTCCAAATTTATTTAACACACAAGATACACAAAAAGGGAATAATTTTACACTCACAGAAGGAAAGAAAGAATTTTTAAAGAAATAGAAAAGAAAGACAGACACGTAATTAGTAGATAAGGATTAAAATTGAATGTAAACAAATAGTGCAATAGATATACAAGTGAACGTCGCAAGCGATTATAACGGACTCTTTAAACGTAGCAATTCTACTAAGCAGCTTACATCACTTATAGCAAAAAAACTCGGAACAGGTTTATAATTCAAATGCGCTGCGTGCGAATTATATTATGACTAGAGGGCGCGCGCGGTTTCGCCTGCGTATTAGGAGTGAATTCTAAAAAAACCACGAAACACGTGTTCAATAAAATATTTTTAACAGTCTGAATTTAAATTTTTATAAAAATCGGTGGCAATTTAAACATTTTTCCATATAAACTTTCAACCCCTTATTTGAACCCTTAGGGGGTGAATTCTTGAAAACCATGAAACACGTGTTCAATTAAATATTTTTAAGAGTCTGAATTTCAAATTTTATAAAATTCGGTGCAGATTAAATTTTTTTTCCATACAAACTTTCAACCCCTATTTCATCCCTTTAGGGTTAACATTTTTCAAATTTCCTTCTTAGTGGATGTCCAGAATATAAAAATAAACATCTGCCCAAATTTCACGTTTCTACCATCAGCGGTTACGGCTGTGCGTGCGTCTTACCTCAGTCAGTCAGCACAAGTCCTTTTATATACAGGGTGGAAGAGGCAGCGCTCCATTTACGGAAACAGCATATAGGGTAAAATATTTCAAACCTATACCTAAAGAAATTAATCAAGATGCATCAACAGTTTGGACGTACGTTTTTTTTTCATTTCACGATTTTTATCCATACCTGTATTTCGTGTGACGCGATTACGTATAGATTCCAATAACATAAACACTTACTACTACACAAATACTACTAAAGGTTAAACAACTTTGAACTTTATCGCCAATACCTACGACTCGATTTCGGAATGAGCCATGTGCGGCGGTGTTCCTTTGATAGGTTAATGTGTGCGTGCATCGTCCTTACAAATGGCGTTTTATTTTAAAATGACAATTTTACTATTTATTTTGTTTGAAAAAATAACTTTTTCATTTTTGGAAATTTATTTTTTTCCGATTTATATTAGGCTTTTATAGAGTAGTTAAAACTGTGGTTTCATTTAATGTGGTAGTAATTTTTTTTATAAATACTATTTATTAAAAAAAAACATCAAAATTGGTTCACTCAGTCAAAAATTCTGAGGTAATAAGTATAAAAAATACATTCGAATTGATAAACTTCTCCTTTTATAAAAGTTGGTTAAAAAAATCTGACACAACTAAAATACGATTATTTTATTTAACCACAATTTTAAAGAAGAAAGTAAATTGAGGCCAGTAGTCGCGCACGGTCACAAATTGTGACTGTAAACTGTTTGTGGGTTCGATTCCCACTTGAGGAAATGAAATACGTATTTAAATTTATATTTCCATTTCTTCGCTTTGGTGTCAAGGCAAAATGCGGCGTTGAGTTCCGCTACTTAGCACGCAATGCCTACAGAACTCCGCGGAAAGTAGGGAATGGAGTGTCTTAACGATAGGTTCCCTCTGCCTGCCCCTGTGTGAGGGATACAGCGTGAATCTGAAAAAATAAGTTCAATTAATAGTTTTTTAGCCTATTATAATTATAACTTTAAACGTCAACGTTAGTGACATTAACAAAAATAATGGAGTAGGTTTATTTGTCGGGACTAGCTCAAATGGCGATGTCTACAATAAAAAGTATATGTATTTGGAAAGTAAATTCTGACTGTGAGTTAGTGACATAGTTTATAAAACTTTATATCGTGTTTAGATGACGCGGTGATGTCAATACATTTTAATCATTGGCACGTTACATTCAGTTACAGATATATTTTTCAAGAGAACTTAATCAAGACTTTGTATATAAAAAAAAGTACAAGAAATAATCATGTTAAGGGAGTACCAAATATATTTTATGAATCAATCTTAATGTTATATTCAAAACAAATGAATTGTATGTAAATATAGTACAGAGTAACCTCTAAAAATTATATTAATTTGTAATAGTTAAAAAATAAAAAGAATGTGTGATTCCTCCATAGAATACATTATTCTACATTACATCATAAAATCAGGTTTAAACAGTGCATATAAAGATATCCTCCTGTAGTTTAACTATTTTTAATTAACTATCAACACTACAATGTCGATATTAATGTGGTATTGTAGTCTAATTTTAAACATTTTCGCGCCATTATGATAAAAAACATAGATTATCTTTTAATTTGAAAAAAATAATTTATTAACAATAAGAATGTCGGTAGTTTTTCAAGAGGTATAAGAATAAAAAAATGCCTAAAATGTGCCTCTGTCGCAAGTATTGAAATAACTATTGGTATCTATTCACCAAAAAATCACTGTAAATATTAAATATGCTCAATAATATGGAGCGTTTTTATCAGCACCACTTTAAATGAAACCATAGTTTTAACTTTTCTATATAAGCCTAATACAATTAAAGAAATCCAAAAAATGAAAAAAATATTTTTTCAAACAATATAAATTATAAAATTATCGTTGAACAATAAAACGCCATTTGTCAAGTACGACGCACACAGACATAAACCTATCAAAGACATAAACCTATCTAAAAATTTCGTAGTATTTAAATTGCCGTCAATAAAAATTGGCTCTAATATTTAATTTCGATGAATTCCAGTCCATACATTGACAGAAAATCTGTATTGAACATTAGCTTCTCCACTCAGATGTAAATTGTCTTCACTTCAATATCTTAAATTTTGCGAGTTCCAAATGGCATTGCAAGTGAAAGTGCTCTCGTTAGTCCATAAAATGTTAAATACAAAATTTGAGCCGATGTTGACATTTTCTAGCAGCCATTGGCAATATGCTACTCTGATAGGCCTGTCTCGTGGTAATAAAGCCTGAACTTTTGTATATTTTTACCTTTTCTCTATAAATTAAAATCATATAATATATGTAAAACCGACTGGTTGTGGGTTCGATCCCCACTCGAGGAGATAAAATATTTACTTAAATTTATATTTCCATTTCTTCGCACTGGTGTCGAGGTTAAGAAGCGGCGTTGAGTTCTGCCACTCAACACGCAATGCCTCCAGAATTCGGCAGAAAGTGGGGAACGGAGTGTCTTAACACAAGGTTCCCTCTGCCTACCCTGCTGTGTGCGGGATACAGCGTGAAGCTAATTTTTTTTTTTTTTCAATAATGATTTATTTCATATTGAGTTTACGTAGTTTCCCGTGTAATATAAGACTCGTTTCTATTTCATTTTTGTAGGATTTTCTATCAATATAATTGTACAAATATAATGATGAAAATCTTAATAAAAAAATTTAAAAGTATGTTCGAGAAGTAGTTTAATTAATATCAACTATTACAATATTTTGAAGTATATATCTGTGTTTATTATTACTTATTACCGAATTTAGCCGCGGAACGGCTAACTTTTGTTGTATTAACATTTTTTGTTCGACTTTAGACATTGTGTGTTTTAAATTATTTAGATGTTGTTTAATATTAATTTTATCATTAATCGGATTTCTAAAATCGTGATGAATGTGACATGTGATTACTGAATATTTTTCTTAAATGTGAAACTTCAATTCTCGAATTCGAAAAATTAAATATGTTTTTATTTTAAATCACAAATAAATACACTAAAACTATTTTCTTTTTTATATTAATACAAGGTTATTTGTATTCGGCGCTCGTATATTCCAGAATGTCTATAACTGCAGATTTTCTGTAGGTTTAGCTAATGCAAATTTAAATTAGATTTAAAAAAAATTGTAATTTAAAATATTTATATTTATTACTTTTAATCGTAATTATTATTTTAAGCTTTATATGTTTTTTTATTACGCGTGCAAGCATGTGGACAGGTTACTATATACTGGACAGGTTGTGGGTTCGATTCCCACTCGAAAAAAATATATATTTAATATTTTTATTTTCTTCGCTCTGGTGACAATGTAAAGCGCGGCGTTTAGTTCCGCCACTCAACCCGCATTGCCAAGAGCAATCGGCAGAAAGTGCAATGCTTCCAGAATTCGGCAGACAGTGCGAAGCGGAGTACCTTATAATACTAGGATCCCTCTGCCCTATTGAGTTGAACATGTTAAAAACTGTATATTTTATACCTAATACATGGGTGTATTCATAATCCCATTATAAATTATAAAATTATTAGTAGTTATTTGTTTTAATTTATTATTTATTTATAAGGGACTGCTACTTGAGACACTCCTTTACCTCTGATATCAGTAACATTATAATATCATCACGTGTACGATAAAATAATCATAGGATAAGATAAAAATGTAATTTCACTTGTACTTTTCAAGTTTGTTTTTTTTTTTTTTCAAAAAAAAATACTGTCATCGTTACATAAGCACTAGGTGGGCATTGATCAATAAGTTATCTGTTATTCTTGACGTGAAAAGAAAGAAAAGAAATCATTATTTTTCTATGCATATACCTAAATGACAAAGAAAAATTTATAATAATTATAAATTAACTCGCCGAATGAGAATTCCATACAAAATTTAGAGTTCTCGAGCTTTTTCTAAAATTCAGGCTTAACTTAGCCAGAGCCGTTTCAATTGATACCTCACTTGACCTAGCGGCTTTAATATCAAATTTGAGCCTCCTTTTAAGGCTATAATTTCATAGGATTTAACCACAAATGTATAGTATAGTGTGGATTACTGTAATAAAAAAATATTTAAATAAAATAACGAAGTAAATTTAAGAGGTCTATAAAAAACATCGTTTGAGCTAGTAATCATTTTAAGTTCTATTAAATTCTATTATTATAATTGTGGACAAATCATGTGAAGTTGTTCAAGTTAATTATGTTATCTTTAAAGTAAAGTTACTGGTTATAAGTCAAAATTAATATTTAATGTTTTATTTTTATATATATTCCTGTGTGCTGATAGATAATATTATGTGGTAAAAGATTAATGTGTTAAAAAAAATGTATAAATACCATTTCGTCTGTATTTAAGCATAAATACCCAAAAAATATTGTCAAAATAATACTTGCAGTTATAGTATTGGTAAAAAATGGTAACTTTGATGTTTATCGTACTTATTTATTATAGGATTTTATATTCTATATGTTATATGTTATTTGCTTTCACTTTTCAATTTATAATATTAATAAGTGATAAAAGGAAAAGTCTCACAACAATTTATAAATAAACATTGTATTGTAATAATTAAGAAAATAATCAGTTGAGAAAGTTGTATCGAGTGTAATTTGTCCAATACAATATTCCTGTTTTAAAATTTTATGTTGCAGTTTGATTTACTAAGAAAAGGCTTATTGGTGCTTTGTAGGATGGCCGAGTGTTAAACAGCACGAGCAAGACCATAGAATATTTCTATTTATTATCATATACTTATTTTAGTACATCAAAAGAGTATGTTATTATGAATTTAATTATACATAATATTCACTTATGCGTAAATTGAGTAGATTCATTAAGTTTATATATTTTATAAGTTTAACATATAAAAAGTACTGTTAAATAGCAACACTGTATAGAATTATTCAATTTCCTTTTGCATAACTTTTATTTTACGCCCTATAAACAATATGTTATTTTTAATTCAATTATAGCTAATAATTAATGACACATTGATTTGTAAATAATATATATTGTAAAAATAATTTTATTAAAATTAATTAAATTAACTTTTTTTTTTAAATGCAACGTATTAAAGTTGCTAATTTGACAGTAGATAAGTACAAATATTTATAAATAGACAGTTTCGTTAGCCGCTGCTAGTTTTTTTATTTCCATACTCAAACCACTACTGGAACCCATATCAGTGGCAGCTCGTAACTGTCTTGAGTTCAATTATCAATCGGGGGAATTCTTCTTCATTTTGTCAACAAGACAAAGCGCGGTGTTAAGTTCCGCGGCCCGCCACTCCACACAGACATTGATCTGTAAGCGTTAACTAACTTAGCATCTGCATCTGCGCATCTGCGCCCATAGGGTCTCGCGTGATGTCCGCCTCTATACGCTGCATCCGCTGCGCTATACTCCGTTACTAGCTCCTCGACCCGAAAGCTACGTACAAAATGCTTACACAGACACTAGAATTATATTGACAGTGGCGGTGGTGTATATACAGTAGCACGACGAAAAATTACTTATCATTGTTACAATTGTTAATATTTTATTTGTATTTGTTTGTGTGTATTTGAACCTACGACTATAATGCAATATTTCCAATCTTGTTCACTATGTGATATTCTATATTTAAAACTAAACAACTATTTTAAGTATAATTATTAACCTCGATTAACAGAAATTGTTGTTCATAAGACTATGTGTGTTTTTTTAGCTTCTCGCTGTACTCCGCACATAGCAAGGCAGGCAGAGAGAACCTGAGGACCATGTGTTAAGACACTCCGTTCCCATTAAGATATTCCCATTCCCCATTTCTGGAGGCATTGCGTGTTGAGTGGCGAAACTCAACGCCGCGTTTACTTTATTACCTCGTTATCAGAACAAGGAAAACGAAAATATTAAATAGGAGTATTTAGGTTTGTGTCCTCAAGTAGGAATCAACACGACATAATTAGTCATATATCTTACTAGTAGGCACGCGCAGCTTCGCCCGCACCTTAGGGGTGAATTCTAAAAAAAACCACGAAACACGTGTTCAATATTCACTTAACAGAACAAGAGATATTTCTTTCTCGTTCTAGTACGTTTTTTGATAATTGATTATTTAATTAATTATTATTGTAATTATGAATATGGTTAACACCTATTTATAATTACACTGGGCTGGAGCAGTGAAGGCGAGTGCTTCTTACAGTCAGTGACGTAGCGAGCATAATTCGCGCCCGGTGCAAAATACCTTTTCAGCGCCCCCAGCGAACAGTGTATAATTGTATATATAATATATACTCCCAATTTAATAAATCACGAAGTGTGACTGTAAAATCGACTGGTTGTGGGTTCGATCCCCACTCGAGGAGATGAAATATTTACTTAAATTTATATTTCCATTTCTTCGCTCTGGTGTTGAGGCTAAGCGCGGCGTTGAGTTCTGCCACTTAACACGCAATGCCTCCAGAATTCTGCAGAAAGTGGGGAACGGAGTGTCTTAACACTAGGTTCCCTCTGCCTACCTTGCTGTGTGCGGGATACAGCGTGAAGCTGATTTAATAAATAAATGAATTAAAAAAACAACAACAAGACGAAATGTATGAAAGATGATATGTATGGTCCTTACATATGAAATTGGCGTTTGATATGGGAGGGACAAAAAGCCTAATATTTGGTAATATAATACATTTATTTAATAATATAAATTGTAATATAGTCAAAGTATGATCCTTTATTATCTATGTACTTTTGCCATCTCATAAGTAGTTCATTGATACGTTTACTAAAATAACCATTCGGACTTTGAAGGCGATTTGGACTGCCCCATCGGAGTTCAATTTGTTCCAAGAAGTTATCCAAATTAAAAAAAAAATGGTAATCTATTGCAGCAAGGTCGGAGGAGTACTATTGAAGCTTTTTTAATATGGTAGCCGCTTGTTGTGCAGTTGACCAGCCTCGGTTGCTTAGCAGCTAGACCAATTGTCCACAATAGACGTCTGCCGCAATCATCTGGCTTGAGAAAACTATAATGAACGACACCGGCACTAGTCCAGCAGAGGCTAGGACTAGGCAAGTAGCTATTTTTTTTTTGGTCAGTTTTCGTTTGGGGCAGGATTTGTTTGGCTTGCCAAGGTCCAGCCATTGCTATGTGCTGATGACTCGATTCGTTCGATTTAAAACTCTTCATTATTGTGCCAGTTAAGCTAAGAAATGCAGCAGTTGACGTGCGTTTGCTAGTTTGCTTCAATCAATTCGTGAGGTACACACCTTTCAAACTTAATTTTCCCTTTTTGCTTCAAATTGATTCAAAGAGTCTTATTACTAACACCGCAGCCTGCAGCAAACTCAGACATGGTTTGCTATGAATCCGCTTCCACAATAGCCTTCAATTCTGAATTCTTCCGGACAAGCCCGAGTCGGACTCACCCACCGAGGGTTCCGTACAAAAATTGAAGGACATGCTTTTACTGAAATTCAGCTTCCATTACCTAAAAAACGTTAAATGTGGATGCTTGTAACTCTTTCACGTTGGAACTGTTAAGCTGACTTTGATAAAATTTGACTAGAAATATACCTATATACATCAAGCTCAAGTAATTACATAATCAATGCTCAAACTAAATTAAAACCCTCCGAATTCATGTTTATATTATTGATATTTACTATGGGGGACTTCAGCTTTGGACAAATATGTTCGTGTAAATGTTGTTTTTTTTTTCAGAGCAAATTTTTTTGTAAGTGAAATTTCTGTGGTAAGTGGGCACCAGGCTATTCTTTCCAGATCTTGTTTCATCGTTGATCGTAGATATGTAAAAATTAATTTTAATTAGCTTAATGAACATATATAGTCAGAAGTATTTGAAGTGCCACTCTCAAAGCTGAGAGAGTCAAGACAACATCTTCTCCATACGAGATTATAAAAGTAAGAAATTCTAATGGGGGTTTAGGTTCAATATCTTTTCTACTGTGGAGTAACATTATGCAATCCCTATTTCAAGATCGTTATCAACATTATTCTTGTTAAATAAACTTTCAGCGTCTAGCAGAAATCCATGCCATCCATTAATTTTAGGATCTGAGCAGCACACGACTAATCCTTCTTAAAATTAATTACCAGAAAAAAACTAAAGTTATAAAACTAGAGGTTAATATATTTTGCAACAGAATTGTAGATTCACTTGCTGTAGTGGTAGTGTCTGTATTTTTTTCTAATAGTTCTACTATATTGCTAGGCACCATCGTCTTCCTTCGAAATCAGGTGGATACGAGCGCTCTTTCATGAGTTTGGGACTATGCCGATTGAGTAAGAGTGCCGAAACAAACGCGTTAGCACCGGTGTCAGGAGCACATGAACGGAGCACCAAAGGAGAGATGCCATCTGGCTTGCTCGACTTGTGGATGTCCAAAGAAGAAAGGACTCCTCAAACGGCTTTTGGCAGCGCGGAATGGTCCGCGGCGTTGTTCCTTGGTGATGACCAAAGAAAGTTGAGTTCGGGACAAAAAGAGAGATCGAATTTCTCTTTCACCGTATGGACCAAGGTGTCATTTTCTGTGCGTAATGGCAGAAGCGGAGCGAAGGCTGGCTAAAGTTGCCAAGTGTCGCTTTTGAGAGTGCTAAACAAAACTGATGAGTTCTGGACGGGTAGACGGGGGACTCTCAAGCTCTTCTAGCATGTTCAGAACATATAAAAACTTTTAAATATGTGTATTTATTTAATTACATACATATATGTAAACAGTTTTACAGACCTTTTGGCGCCCCTTTGTGAGTAGCGCCCTGGGCGTGATGCCCACCCTTGCCTCCCCCCCCCCCCC
>JAATLQ010030092.1:0-13224 GCA_013421005.1 Heliconius erato x Heliconius himera | reverse complement strand
ACCCGTGTTGAATAAAATATTTTTAACATTTGTCTGAATTAATTTTTTTATAAAAATCGGTGGTGATTTAAAGATTTTTCCATACAAACTTTCAACCCCTTATTTGCACCCTTAGGCGATGAATTCTAAAAACCCATGAAACACGTGTTCAATGAAGTGTTTTCAAGAGTCTGAATTTCAAATTTTATAAAAATCGCTGCCAATTTTAAAAAAAATCCATATAAACTTTAAACCCATATTTCATCCCTTTAGCGTAAAATTTTTCAAAATCCCTTCTTAGTGGATGTCCAGATTATGAAAATAAACATCCGTCCAAATTTCACGTTTCTACCATCAGCGTCAGCAGTCAGTCAGGTACATGTCCTTTTATATAGATAGATAGATTATGCTTTAAATTATAACCCTCCATAATAGGTTTACTTTAGAAATCGTTTAGTTATTAATGCTTTCAGATATTATTTTAAACTACCTTGCTAAAAGTGTTTTAGCATGTGTCATGTGTTCACATAGGAGTAGAAAGAACCAAAGGCCAGGACATGGTTGGAGATTCTTCTACTCGTTTATTTTTACGCCCAATACGCGTCTTCTCCGACTTATATATATGTTATTGTAATTTTTCATATACATTTTTAATACAGGACGTGCAAAGTAGTGATGTAACGAATTTAAATTGAAAATTCGCGAAGGCAAACATAGTTTTTTTTATTTATGTATTATTTACGCTACGGTGTTTTTAAACTCAAATGAGATTAATTGTTATTTAGTAAAAATCCAATTATTAAATCCTATTTTATATTCTTATTATCCAAAGTATAAATAAATATCTAAACCAAATAATAAAGTACCAAAAAAAGCCGATAATGTGATTACAGTGTTCAGTTACATTTTTCGATATTCAAAAAATATTTCTTACGAAAGAAAATTTTTATATCACTAAACTAATATATTTAAAGTGTTTATTTTTTTATATTCACATTCGCAAAATATTCGTCACATCACTAGTAAATATTCGAAGCGTACATATATTTCTTTTATTGAAGCTATTATTAAATATACATATTTAAATATAATATTATATTCAATCAACTTTTTTTTTACATATTCAATCAGCACTGAGGCAATTTAACCTTAGGAACTTTAATAATAGGTAAATTCCTTTTGAATTCTTCGATATTCATGATAAAGTTCTTGTCGTCGTCATGTGGGTCCCCGGAATTGCTGGCGTTCAAATAGCGGAGCGTTAAGCTCTTTGGTTCTGTATCTTCTGCTGTTTCATTTCCAACTTTAGGCTTGTTTCCGACAATCTGAATTAAAAAATAATAGAAATATTTTAATATTTTTAGAGGCCATATCGAGGCACAGTGTCCGTTTGTAAGCGAATGGGTTGTGGGTTCGATTCCTACTCGAACCTGAACATTTAGTTTCCTACTCTGATAAAGAGACAAACGACGGCGTTGAGTTGCGTTCGGCGTTATGTTATTGTTTTGAGGAATATATATACCAATTTTAATTCTTCCTTTATTGGAAAGAAACTCGTGTGAAGTATTGTTATTAGGTGATACATATCACAAATTGCAATTACATAGTATCTCTTTCCAAATAGTTTAGAAATATATAGACGATGTGTGTTTTTATCGTGTTTTAAAAACTTTAACCGCTTTCGATTTCTAACAATATAATAAATAAATTGAATACTTTCTCGCCTCATTGACATTGTTACAAATTAAATCAACTTCACACTGTATCCCGCACACAGCAGCGTAGGCAGAGGGAACCTAGTGTAAGAGACTCCGTTCCCCATTTTATGCCGAATTCTGGAGGCATTGCGTGTGAAGTAGCAAAACTCAACGCCGTGCTTTGCCTCGACACCAGAGCGAAGAAGTGGAAATATAAATTTAAATAAATATTTCATCTCCTCGAGTGGGGATCGAATCCACAACCAGTCGGTTTTACAATCACACTTTGTGCCGCTGCGCCACGACCGGCCTACACACATTAATTAATTAACTTACACATTAATTAATTATTATTAATGAAAAAACACGAGTTGAATTATTACCTGAACTGAAAGTTTCCTAAACAACTTTTTGTTACCAGAGGCGAAATGGTCTTCGATCCAATTGTTGATGTCTCCAATTTCAACTAGATGTATCGCCTCAGCCTATAATAATATAATCACAATAAATAAAATCTTCGACAAAAATAATTAAATAATTTTAATAAATACAAAATGTAGCCATTGTAGCGCAGTTCTATAAATTTAAAAATATGAAAACCCAAACATCAAAAACTTCAAACTACTGTACATAGTTATTGAATCATGGTTATGAAACAAAAAAAACTAGATCAAAATCGGATCGGAGCTACAGATAGAAAAACAGATAGACACACAGACATGTCAAACTTATAACACCCCTTTGCTTGCGTTTGTTGCTATAAATGATTCTATTACTTAATAAAATTCTCTATTATTTAAAAAAACCTCTTTAAATTATGCGGAGTTCCTGGTAAAGATTTTATTGATTGAAGAATTACTTATAGGTCCCGACTGTTAATCCTAATAAACTATTGGACTTGTTTATTTTCTTTTTAGTTTTATGCAGTCGGGGTTTTTGTATTTACAATTTTTTTTTTATTTTTAACATTTTTGTTAGAATTTATTATGGTAATCATAATCATGATATACCTTTTTGAAATCCTAGTAGTAAGCTCTTAAATTTGAGACCCATATTGTGGTATTCGAAACGTTTTTTTTTTTACTAAGTCCAATGGCGTCCCACAGCCGCCAAGATTGTTTTTATTTAACGTCACTATCTAAAACACTTGGGCTGCTAAAACAAATCTAACGATACCTCAGTTATGTAAATTTCACCGTTCAGCGGTTCTGGAGATATGAGATAATAAAGAATAATACATACATACAAGATTCCTTAAGACTTCCTTAGCAGTCGGGAAAAAACAGAACAGCAGAATAGCAACAGTTGTATAATTATATATTTTTCACTAATTTATTTTTACGAATTCACCAGACGTCCGTTGATGAAATTGATCAAAAAAACGTAATTACCTCGTCAAACTCTCTTTGGAACTGGTACTCTTGGCTTTCGATCTCACTCCAATATTTTTCAACCTGTAAATTTGATGATAATTTCAATTTTGTGCAAACAAATCAAAAGTTATAAATAAATATATACTTTAACCTTCCAAAACTAATACAATTTTTATCTGCTGTAATAAAATTTATATGTCATATTTTTTTATTTACATTGGCTTGCCTAACAGAACAAAATAAATATGAAAATCAATATATTCTTTATTGAATAAGGGCGAGCACTTTTCATTGGTCAAGTTCTATAGATATGCCTGATAGACATCAGATTATCAGATCAGATAATCAAAATTCAAATAAAGTAATACTTAATGTGAAGTAAAGATCTCAAACCTTCGATCAACTATATGCTAGATTAAGGACTACAGTCTAAAAAACGGCCCGAGAAATAAGAGCACAAAAAGCGTTGTGCTCTTATTTGATTTTAGTATAGTCTAACCTTAGCCAACGTGCGGACGTGCTAAAATGGCTCAGTGTGATTTATAAAATCAGTATTAAATAATTAAATACAAAAAAAAAAACATAGCTTGGATAATATTTGCGACTACGAATATTGGTTGCTCTGGACTAAAACATGTATGGAGTGCTTGTTTTAATATTTATAATTGTTTCAATTTTTTCTGTTTTATAGGTTTCCTACTGATCGATTTCTCTGTGCACAATAAATATCCGTTGTCGCCCAAGAAATTAATATTTAGAATATTTACTAACTTAACTTAATTTATATAGCCGTGAGGGAATGGAGGCAAAGTGTCTTAACACTAGGCTCATAGATTAGACAGGCCTAGTGTTAAAACATTTCCTTTCCCCAATCTCTCAAAATTTTCAGGTATTGCGTTTTGAATGGCAGAATTTACCGCCGCGCTTTTCTCGTTAATTGTTTCGCTCAATACCAGAGCAAAGAAATTAAAATATTAAATCTTTTATACCCCCCAGTAGAAATTGACCAACCGTCCCAACCGTCGCGTTTACAGTCGCACGCTCGTGCTCCTGTGCTAGGATAGCCTTCTCGTATCGGGATCCAGCGACTGCACGTGAGTCAGCCGCATCTCATTGATATTAAACTGATGTTAAAATGTTTTTAAAAATAAATGTTTTATCGTGTTGACAATTTTAGTAAAAAAAAAATCAATAAATCAACTTCACACTGTATCCTGCACACAGTAGGGTAGGCAGATCCCTCTGATTTCTTAACTAAAAAGAGTTAATTAAAATTACAATTATCGCATTGCAACTTGATCACGGCGACACACGTATATATAAATCAAATCAGCTTCACGCTGTATCCTGAACACTGCAGGGTAGACAGAGGGAACCTAGTGTTAAGACACTCCGTTGCCCGCTTTCTGCCGAATTCTGGAGGCAGTGCGTGTTGAGTGGCAGAACTCAACGCCGCGTTTGTCCGCGACACCAGAGTGAAGAAATGGAAATATAAATTTAAGTAAATATTTCATTTCCTCCAGTGGGGATCGAACCCACAACCAGTCGGTTCTACAGTCACACTTCGTGCCGCTGCGCCACGACTAGCCTCTCCTAAAAATTAAAGACTTTATTTTTAGCGAATTTACTAAACTTATATTTTATTCTATTTTATATCAAGGAATTTAAACCCTGCGACTGACGTGACTAAATTTTTTCAATTATGCTGACGTGGATTATTTTTCATTTTTCGATTATAATGAGAAGGTAGTCTTTGTTAGGCTTTGACTATATTTTCACAAGCAAAATTTTATATTTTTATTTTTAATAATTCACAGCGGCAACATTTGCTGACGATACTGTTGTACTAGTCAGTCACGAAGACCCAGTTATTGCATCTGAGATTCTACAGAGAAGCGAGGACAAAATCACAACATGGCTGGTTGGCTGGAGGATCAAAGCAAGTACAAGCAAATCAGTTCAGGTCACTTCATCCTAAAAAAAGGAAACTGTCCATCAGTAAAATTGGAAAATACCACACTTTTACATCACGACAGCGTCAGGTACTTGGGTCTCCATCTTGATCGTCGCCTCACAAGGAGGATTCACATCGAAACAAAGAGGTGTGAACTTAATATCCATTACAAAAACCTTCATTGGATACTAGGGTGTAACAGAAAATTGAGCCTCGACAATAAGCTTCTTATATACAATGTTATACTGAATCCTGTTTGGCTCTATGGGATCCATAATCCAGAGGGTACAAAACTTCATACTGTGAACAATCAGCCAAGTACCGTGGTTTGTTAACAACAAGGAAATCCATGAAAACCTCAAGATGGGCACTGTTGCGGATGAAATAATAAAATACAATTGTAATTTTCGACAGCGACTGGAAAGGCATCCCAATGACCTTGCATCGGCCCTTGTAACGAGAAGTTATGCCAAAAGATTAAAAAAGAATTATATTCTTTAAAAAAAATACTATAAAATAAAAATAAAAAAATAATATGAAAAGTAATACTTGAAAAAAAAAAGAAAAACAGTGTAAGGTATTGGAGTTACGCCTTTAAAAGCCATCAACATAAAACACATTTGCTAAAAGTAAAGAACTGATTGCAAATTCATCTCAAAAAGAAGATTTTTAATATTAGTATAAACATATATAATTTATGTAATTAAAATTAAATTCTAAAATAACGCGAAATAATACAAACACGCACATTATCTAATATAGAGACAGTGTGAAAATATAATCATTTTACTGAGATGGTAGTATAGTCTTCTCTTCTCTAATCTTAACGCTGACGTGGAAGTCTTGTAGATACCCTCCTGCCTGTACACACGCGTGAGCTTATTGCTCCAAAGTACTAAAAACGGTAGTGCTTTAATTTGAAAATCAGTGGTAATACACCGAATTTTATATTTCACGGTGTCTATAGAACTATATGTCATATCAGTCGCAGAGGGGTTAAAAATAGTTTAAATATTATAGTATTTTTATGTTCTTATCAGATCAGTAAAAAAAAATTATCATCTGAAATTCTCGAGCGCGTCAGATTAAGGTAGAGTAAATTAGATACATGCTAAATCATGTATATTCCACAAATATGACAATTTGAGAGTGACGTAAAGAAGGGGGAGGCCTACAAAGTTGTAAAAAAAAACCGGTATCTCGACATTCTCGAGCGTGGCTAATTTTTTTTTTTATTATGAGGAGAATAATTCAAAGATTACGAAAAATATATAATCTGACGAATTCCACAAGCCGAAGTATTAATAATAAAAATTGATAAATAAAGTTTAATGCAGCTACGAGTTGCCTATTATCCAACAATGGTTGCGAGCTTGCGTCAAATCCAAACCGATTATTATATAAAAGCTTTTATCAGGTTCACTTAACATCCCCTTAGAAAATCTGACGCGCTCGATGATATATATTTTTTTCATTTTTAACTCTTACGTACGACCACCTCCATCACAGAAACAGTGAGATTAACATATTTACATTTTTAAGAGTACGTAGGAAATGATATCAATGACGCCCTCGAGTATGTCCATGCAACAGTTTTTTTTACATTTTTGTAATTCTATAGCCACTCACCCCAGCGATCAAAAGACATATATTGTATGGCATTTTTTTCTTGTTGTCATCTAAGCTTTGCAACTCAATAGGTCTCTATGGCGCTCGAGCAAATCGCGAGTAAGCATTTTCGCTTCCCGTATTAATCTATACTTATAATAAATCTGTAGAAAAGTCGTTTCTGTACATTGAAAATATTTAAAAAAAATTAGCCAGGGTGTTAAAGGATAATTAACAGAATCCATTTCCAACATTTTTGGCATTTTTGTCTGTTTGTCTGTCTGTTTATCGGTTTATTTAAACACGTATCACGTAAAAAGTACACAATAAATTTAAGCAACTTTTATACATAAAAATTACAAGTAAATCAGAGTAACTTTTAGTGTTTATATCATTGTAATCGCTTCACTCTATCAAAAGATATAAAAGTATTTAAATTTTCAAGAAGTTTATATTTGAGATAGTAGAAATCGATACAAGTAACGCTATCTACTGACAATAAATAGTAGGTACTAACGAATCTTGATAACGCAAAAAAAAATTCTGTGGAGTTAAACACTAAACTTTAAATCGTAAATAGATGGCGCTGTGCATAAAATAAAATATTTTTATAGTTTGCAAAGGTTACCTCTACACTCTATCAAAAAATAATGTACTTAAAGTTTTAAAGATATTTATATTTGAAAAAAAAAATAGAAACATACGCAATGATATCTATTGACTACATATGATAATGAATGTTGACAACGCATAAAACATATTGTTGAGTTATTATTTGTTAAACGTTAATTACGTCGTGTAAGTGTAATCTATACTTATAATTAATTTAACATAAACATAGTAGTATTTTTCTAACAATTTTCGAATGGTTACAGTTCAATTGTAAGTCGCGCTGGCAAGATTCTGGGCAAAAGAGTGACTTTAGAAACGTCTTATTTATTTGACTGTTTCAATTTAGTTTACTTTGTAGTTAGTACTATAAACAATTGTAGTTTAAAAATACGTAAATTTATCAAATTTACGTATTTTTTAAAGTACAATTGTTCATAGTACTAACTACAAAGTAAACTAAATTGAATTGTTCGTGAAGATTACCTTCGTAAAAGTCTAGCTTAATTCCTAAGGATTTAACACAGTGATAAAGAATGACTTAATATTCAAAGAAATATTTTGAATAGGTTCTTCAGTCCGTTTGTTCGTTTATGTTATTAATATTTTTTTAAGAAACGTATAAAATAATTAACTTTTGGGAGCAACCTCTAAAAAATTGTGTCTAAAGAAAAAAATGCTCTGACACTGTTTATAAAAATATCCCGCAGTATTATTTCATAACATACAAGCGACACGTACCGACATTGCACTATTGCATCTGTATGTTGCATGTATGTATGTGCCAAGGGTATTTTAGGGTACATACCTCAAAATTCTTATAAGATAACTTTGTTGTTTGTTTGTCTGTCCGTCTGTCAAGACTGTTTTGTACAAGATCGGTTAAAGGTTAGATACCTCTATATTCAAGTCTATATTCCCTTAGAGTACAAAAATCTATCTTCTAAATCATCGCAATCAAGTGACGATGAAATATGAGGGTTTATGCTTTGTTTTTTGTCGCATTTTCTATCATAACTATAGGGTATTTGTTAAGAAGTTAAAACTTACGACACGTATAAAGGAAAATTACAAAATTATTTTTCAAAAATTGAATACTTATTGTATTTGTGTCACAGAAAAAAACCATTAGGTACAAATTTTAATCTGTACTTAATTTGATACAAAAGTACAGCTTAATTAGTTATTCTTTTGGTGTATCTCCATTCAAAAAACTGGTACGAAACTCTCGGGTCATGAGTACGACTTGAACTTGACCGAAAATGTTGATTATTTTATAGATTATATAAAAATGCCTAAAAACGTGCTTTTTGTGTATATTCTGTATACCAATTATATATTTAACTAATAATATATGTTACTAACTTAAAAACTATACAGGAGCTTATATAAAGTTATTCTACAAAGAATATCGTGAATACTTATCTAAATCAATTAATTAATAATTAAGGCTGTTTATAATATCTATATTTCCTAAATGAATAATCATGTAATTCAAGAAGGCAAAGCCGCGAGCAGGCCGCTAGTATATAATATTTATAATATCGGTTTATATTGACTATTGCCATATTTTTGTGTCGTATTTGTATGCAATCTGATAGTTGATCGAAGTCTCAAACGTTTATATATTTTGTTATGATAATGCCTCTAAAATTCGGTGCAAAATAGAGTGGGGAACGGAGTTTCTTAACACTAGGTTTCGCAGAGGCACAAAGAGTGACAGTAAAATCGACTGTTTGTTGGTTCGATCCCCACTCGGGGAAGTGAAATATTTATTTACATTTTATATTTTCATTTCTTCGCTCTGGTGTCGAGGCAAAGCGCGACGCTGAGTTCCACCACTCAACACGCAATGCCTCAGGGACTCGGCGGAAAGTGGGGAACGGAGTGTCTTAACACTACGTTCCCTCTGCCAACCCTGCTGTGTGCGGGATACCGCGTAAAGCAAAAAAAAAAGTAACAAAAAACAAAATTGACATTGACAAGACAAGGAAAAAAAAGACAATAAATAAAAAAAAACAAAGCAAAATAATGACCTCGTCCTTTAGTTCATAATTAGGAGTATGTTTCAGTTGCTCGAGGGAGCGCTTCACAGAAGGTAGCGCTTTCTCTCCGCCCTGACGGGTGTCTCGAGCGAACTCCTTTAGGAACGCCTCTATACGTTGATCTACATATGACACGCTGTATGGAAATTGTATATAATATTATTTTAATTGTGTATATTATCGGCGAGATGTGGCCGCCCTGGAGTCAGGTTTTCATTCTCACATTTATTCAAGAAAAAAATAAACAGTAAGAAAAATCTTTCGAGGCCGGTCGTGGCGCAGCGGCACGAGGTGTGGCTGCAAAATCGACTGGTTGTGGGTTCGATCCCCACTCGAGGAGATGAAATATTTACTTAAAATTTATATTTCCATTTCTTCGCTCTGGTGTCGAGGTTAAGCGCGGCGTTGAGTTCTGCCACTCAACACGCAATGCCTCCAGAATTCGGCAGAAAGTGGGGAACGGAATGTCTTAAAACTAGGTTCCCTCTGCCTACCCTGCTGTGTGCGGGATACAGCGTGAAGCTAATAAAAGAAAAATCTTTAATTCATATCTGTGCATATACTACAGCTAACTTCAGTGCGACTACGACTACGACCATTACATACTACGTAATTCGGCCATCTGATGTAAATTAAAAAAAAAAACTAGTGACAAAAATATACTTAAACTTATCCACTTGTGTGTTGACAGTAACAGAACACCCCAGAACTCCGTAAGTGTATCTCAACGAATTGAACACTTTGTCGCCGAACTGTTCTTTGCGGAGCTTGTTGGACACTTCTTCACCCATAAGCAACTACATACGTAAATGGAGCAAAAATTAAGTAATAAGTGCAGAAATTCTATCTTTTTATTTTTGTTATATAAGTAAAAAAAAAATTAAATTAAATTAAATTAGCTTCACGCTGTATCCCGCACACAGCAGGGCAGGCAGAGGGAACCTAGTGTTAAGACACTCCGTTCCCCACTTTCTGCCCATTTCTGGAGGCATTGCGTGTTGAGTGGCAGAACTCAACGCCGCGCTTTGCCTCGACACCAGAGCGAAGAAATGGAAATATAAATTTAAGTAAATATTTCATCTCCTCGAGTGGGGATCGAACCCACAACCAGTCGGTTTTTACAGTCACACCCTGTGCCACTGCACCACGACCGGCCTATTATATAAGTGAGTCCTCAAAAATACTTTAAATTCACGAGGACTCGTACATAAAAAAAAAACAAAAAAGATAATAACAATTAGATCACAAATTGACTATTCTGTCATCTTATGTGCGAATGTATGTTCTCATTTATATAGATATGTGATCTTATATGTGGATCTGTGACCTCACGTATAAATGTGCGCTTTATGTGTGTGGATGTGTAATATCATGTGTAGATGTAACCGCATGTGCGAATATGTGACCTCATTTGTGTATATGTGATCATGTGTGAATGTACGATAACGTGAATGGATCCGTAGTCTCATCCGTAGCCTTCAACGACGATTTTGGCGTATACATATATATTCAAGTTTGGTAATTTCATATAATTTTTTAGTAATATTCTTTTTAGTCTTAAATTTTATTATGGTTTTTATGACTCAATCTCATCACGTACCCATGTACCATTATTATAAGTATCTACGAAAATCTATTTAAACAAATATAATATTGGAAAATCTCTATGTACTATTGACTAGTTTTTTTTATTTTTTCAGTCAAACAAAATAATTAAGAGCGTATGACACAAGTCACAGCAAAGTGTCAGGCGTACCTCACCGCAGAGTTAGCCAATGTGACCCATTGCATTACTTAGAGCTTTAGCTTAAACATTCAACACAAAGAGATTTATTCAATTCCAACCAGTGGGTACTTAATTTCTGAGATTAGCGCGTTTAACCAAACAAATTATTTATCTTTATAATATTGATATAGATAAAATGCAACTTATCAATAATAAAAGTAATTCTAATTTCTATAATATCAAAATAAATACCGTAAGAAGCCATAAAACCTCCATATCCTTAGGATTAGCTGCTTCACCTTGGTAGTACGAATTCACTATACTATTAGTAGATGAGGGGTTAAGATTCGCAACTCGAAGATATTTCTCTCCTAATGGCAACTGATGCACCTTTATCTGTTTAGAAAAAAATAATAATTTTAGAAAAAATATAATAACATTGAATCTAGTAAAAAAACTTAATACATTTAGGATTAATTTGATGTCCATCTATTTATATACACAGATCGTTTGACCAAAGCCCTTAATTTCAAGGTAGCATCGAATTATAAAGCTGAAATTAATATCGAAATTCCAGGTCTACATTCCCTTGGAACACGTTTTGTGTTCCAAGTTAAGCTGTCAAAGGTATAAAGTAAGTTAAGGTGTCAAAGGAAAGAGATAAGGATCTTTTATAGGAGTTTGTAGGAAATTCGCCGCGTTATTAATACCTGTAGGGTATTTACTTCCCATTTGTCTAATTTCATAATGGAACTTTGTACTGTAAGGGAAAATTTATAACACAAATAAATCTAGTTTTAATACACGTTTTCGATTTTTTTTTTGTCATTTATATAAAGTTTCGCAGTGATTTAGCTTGCTTTTATTAAAATGCTTTGCAATAAGACCGAGTACATCATAACGTAATGGGCCAGCGTCGGACGGTAGACGCAACGATTGTGGGTTCGATCCCCACTCGAGGGAAATATTGTCTTTTAATTATAGACAACGGGATGACTCAACATTAGGTTCCGTCAGCCTACCCGGCTATGGGGGAAAAACTTCAAGTAGTTTTTATTTATTTTACACCAAAAATATAAAATAAATTATTATTTACCTCAGGCATTTCATTCTCAGACAGTTCTTTCCATTTTATATTTTTATGCACATTCTCAGATATCGTGATAGCTTCATGCCAGGCGAGGTTGCCTTGTACAAGTACCTTAAAACGTATTTTTTTACTTTTAAACAATAAATTAAGTAATATTCATTGATATAATTAACACCATTTTGCTTATTTATAATAATTGAAAATGAAGAAATATTACGTTATTTCTTTATTGTTTATGACGATTAACGATAAAGAAATAACTATTTTACATCTTAGTGAATAGGAATGTTGAGGTCTTAGGGGTGCAGCGGTACAGCGTTCGATTGTAAATGTTACCGTTACGGGTTCGATTCTCACTCGTGGGAGCTAATTTCATTTCCTTATTCTGGTCACAAGACAATGAAAGGCGCGGCACAGCCCGACATGCAATGCCCCGAAAATAAAGTGTATCGTGCCTGACCTATTACACGCAGGATTCGGCGTTAAGTTAAAATAAAACCAGTTTCACGCTGTATCCCGCACATAGTGATGAAAATCAACACTTCTTTGTCTTGGTGGGCCAGAAGGAAGAAATTAATATATAAATAAATAAAAATTTACTCTCCCGAATGGGGATCCAACTCACAACCGTCGTGTTACAGTCACATCTTTGTGCCATGACGGCCTCTAAAAAAAATAATATTAATATGTATGTTAAATATAATATGTGTAATATCTTATACATTCACGCTATTCTCACCTGCAAGTACATTTTCCCTAATAACTTGTCAGTGTATTCTTTCAATTCGGCATACGTAATATTTTGTATAACGGCGGCTTTGTCTCTCGGAGATATATAGGGCTCCATAATTACACTGAACCGGACATCTCTGTAACAAGTGTTTATTTCAGTTAAAAATTAAAATAAATTAGCTTCACGCTGTATCCCGCACACAGCAGGGTAGGCAGAGGGAACCTTGTGTTAAGACACTCCGTTCCCCACTTTCTGCCGAATTCTGGAGGCATTGCGTGTTGAGTGGCAGAACTCAACGCCGCGCTTAACCTCGACACCAGAGCGAAGAAATGGAAATATAAATTTAAGTAAATATTTCATCTCCTCGAGTGGGGATCGAACCCACAACCGGTCGGTTTTGCAGTCACACC